>PVKB01005191.1:0-53812 GCA_004027205.1 Ctenodactylus gundi
CTCGCCCTCAAGGTCCACCTCCGGCTGCGGCTCCCCCTCAGTGTCCACTTCCGGCTGCGGCTCCGGCGCTGCTTCCTGCTCAGTCTCTGCCTCCGGCTCCTGCCCCCGCTCGCACTCTGTCTCCGGCTCCGGCTCCGGCTCCATGTCTACTTCAGGCTCGGTCTCCACCATATCCTCTACCTCTGGCTCCGGTTCCGGCTCCAGCCCCGGTTCCGGCTCTGGCTCAGCCTCAAGCTCAGGCTTGGGCGCTTGGGCACTGGCTCCCAAGGGCTCTTTGAGCTCCACGCTCCTGGGGAGGCTCCCTCGGGGTTTGGCAGGATCCACACCACCCCTCTGCTGGCTCAGCCCAACATCCTGGTCCTGGTAGAAAGGCTTGGAGCTTCTCTGGCTTACGGATCCGGAGCCCAGTCCCTGGCGCCTGAAGAGAGCCCTGCGGGCCAGCTTCTTTTTCTTCCAGGCCCTCCTGGTGACGGCCCAGCGGAACCTCGCATGGTCCCAATGCGACACAATAGGGCGCAGGTGGTGGCTGGCTCGCCGGGGCCGCCTAGTCACGAGGCGCTGCCCGGAGCCCCGCAGCCTGGCCCGGAAGTAGGTGAGGTACCCGCTGAGGCACCTGCTCAGCGAGTTGCCCATGAGAGCACTGGCCGTGTGGGCGCCTCGGACAAGGGATCGCTCCCAGCTGTGTTTTCTCACACACACAGAGCCGCGAAACGCACGGCTGAAACACCGAGTTGCGGTGACCGTTGGTTCTGAGGTTGCG
Organism: Ctenodactylus gundi; assembly: GCA_004027205.1. Classification (NCBI taxonomy): domain Eukaryota; kingdom Metazoa; phylum Chordata; class Mammalia; order Rodentia; family Ctenodactylidae; genus Ctenodactylus; species Ctenodactylus gundi. The sequence goes on from PVKB01005191.1 coordinate 761, forward strand.
CAAGCAGCCTGGTTTCTCGTTGCCTGGAGAAACAGTGTTCCCGCGACCACTAGTGGGTTCGCGAGCTGAGCTCGGGGAACCTCCGCGCCCGCGGGCGTGCGCGAGCTGGCCCACTGTGTTTTCCGAGACCACGGCAGGCAGGCGCGTGGAAAGCGCTTGGGGCGCGTGGCTCTGTGCTGTGTTCTGTCCTCGTGGGCCCTGCTCCGAGCAGGCTCGGGACCGTGGAGCCATGAGGACGTTCCGGGCAGGCGCAGTTGTGGCTGCTCGCATCCCTTGCTCCCTGGAGCCTAGACCTATATCCAAAGTTTGCCCTTCTCAATAGAATCTTTCACTGTGGGGGTCTGTTTTGGTTCAACTTCCTGTATATTCTAGTTATGAGCCTCCCATCTGATGTAGAGGTAGTCAGTATTCTTTCACATTCTGTCAATTCTCTCTTTATTGATGTATCTTTTCCTTTGCCATGCAGGAACTGTTTAATTTGAAATAGTCCTATTTGTTAATGTTGGTGGTTATGGGTTTTGGTGTCTTGTTGAGAAAGTCCTCCACTACACCTGTATCTTTTAGGTTTTTGCTTTCTTTGTCTTCCAGAGGGTTCAGTGTTTCACTTTTGATATCTAGGTCTTTGAGCCACCTTGATTTAATTTTGGTGCATGGTCACAGATTCATTCTTCTCCGTGTGGATATCCAGTTTTCCCAGCACCATTTGTTGACGAGGCTGTCCTTTTTCTACTGTATGCTTTGGCAACTTTATCAAAGTCAGGTGACTGAGCATACTTGAGTTTGTCTCTGTATCCTCAGTTCTAGTCCATTGGTTGATCTGTCTGTTTTTGTGCTAATATGGTATAGTGTTTATGATTGGGGCTTTGTAATACTACTTTATGTCTGGAATCATGCCTGTTGCCTTAGTCTGGTTACTCAAGATTGCTTTGACTATTCTAATTTTGGTGAATCTGGAAATTCTTCCTAACACTTGAGATTTATTTGGGACAATTTTTTTTAGTAGTTTTAAAAATAAGTACTTTAGTCCTGTATTTTTGTGTATATATCTTTAATTTGACAAAGATTCAAAAAGTGTCACAGTGACAGTGCAGACATGTTCTGTGTTCTAAATTTGATGAGACTTGACCCCCTTGATATTCCCAGGATATTAAAGTATTACAAATCTGTTGAGACTTTTTATTTTTGACTGCTGGGTTAGGTGTGTTACTGGCACTGGCACAGCGAGTATTGAGTTTCTGCATGCCCTTTATGTCTTACAAAACCCTAGACAGATGCCAACAGCCAAGGCCAGTGGTCGTCCAATTTTCACAGCGTGGCTGAGAATCCCAAAGCCTGGGTCCCTGACATACCCAGTGCATTTTTTATGTATTATTTAGTATTTGTAAGTGAGCTATGGCCCTACACTTGGAGCTGTATCCCGTTTCCTTTATTGGTAGAAGTAATTACAAATATATTAATTGGTACTATTTTAATTATCATCAGTGTCATTAGCATGACTATTTTTATACAAGGTCTGGCAAAATCTCTCAGTTGCCTAGGCTGAAACTATTCATGTTCCTGACTCAGCCTCCCCACTCCATGGGATTATAAGCATGTGCCGCTATACCTGCTGGTGTGGTGCTTGTCAACTCAGCAACACCCTGGGGGCGGTTTGATAAATATTTTGTGTCGGTCAATATGTAACGAAGGAAATTGATTGACTTATCTATACTTTAGTGCTTGTGAATGAGCTCAGTGCCAACGTGTGGAAAGATCATGATAGTCATTATTTTATATTTACAAATAATCTGACACAACCTCTGAGTTACAGAGTGTTCTGGAACTTTGATTTTTCCTGCTTCTGATACTGATGCCTGGACAGGCACCACAGAACCTGCAGGTGCAAAGCTTCTTAACTCACTTGGCCCCCGAGAGGCATTCTTACAAATATTTTTGGACATTTATATGTCATTAAATGAATTTCCTAAACTTTTGGGGAGTCTGTCTGTCCTAGGGAATTATGTGAACCCTAGTTGACACATGGCATTAGATTACAGCATTCTTATTTCATAGGTGTCGGCCACCTCCTTAGGAATGGAAACAGGAAGTACTGCTTCCGTCCACAGTCTTCAGTTTTGATGTTTTTGTTCCTGTAAGTCCTCCCTGTGTTCGTCCCTTGAAGATATTTACCCATTTCATTTATTGCAGGTTCAGTACTTTTGTTTTAAGATCTCTTTCTTTGATCTTTTTTTCATTTGATTCAATATGGAATTGGGGATGCTGGTCTAGCATCATTTTTTGGCTCATGGAGAACCAGTTTCCGTAGCCCCATTTATTGAAGAGGTCTCTTTCTACAGCCACTTTATTAAAAACCTGATGGCTGAAGGCCCCCTGGGTTTCTTCTGCTCAACTCAGTTCTGTTAGTTTACATGTCTGTTTTTGTGCCCCCGACTTCATCCTCTTTGAATGTTTTTTTTTCCTCTTTTGTTGTTCTACTCCCTTTTTGTTTTGTTTGTAGTCTAACTTGAAATTTGGAATTTTGAACTCTCCTGTTTTCTCCCTTTGCTCAAGATTGATGTGGCTGTTCTGGGACTTTTATGGTTCCATATCGATTTCAGCTTTTGTTCCCTCACCCCTGTGAAAAGTGTTGTTGGTATTTTAATAGGAATTGAGTTCAATCTATACGTCACTTTTTAAAAATTCAGTCATTTAATTCTACCAACACGAGAATAGGTAAAGTTTTTACATTTTTATCATCTTCTGTGATTTCATTCTTCAAAGTTCTGTAGCTCTCTTCATAAGGACCTTTCTGCTTCTTGGTTAGGTCAGTTCTCATGTACTTAATTTTCTTGAGGTCTCAGGAATAGAGTTGCTTTCCTGACCGCTTCCTTAGCAGGTTCTTTGTTATTATACAGGAGGTGCCATTTGTTTTTGTATCCCACCACTCTGCTGAATGTGTTGATTAGTGTTAAGTCTTTTCTGGTGGAGTATTCTGGGTCTTCAATATGAAGGTCATCTGCAGATGGTGATAGTTCAACCTCTTCCTCTTTCCTCATTGTATCACTTTTATTACTCATGTGTGATTGCTCTGGCTAAAATGTTGTGTCATATGTTGCATGGGAGTGATTAGACACCTTTGTCTAGTTTTTTGTTTCCCAGGGAATGCTTTCAGTTATTACCCATTGAGTAGTTCCATGCACTGATCTTACTTTGCTTCCAGTTACTTAGTTTGCATAATTTAAACCATGTATGTTTGATCAGTGATTAATTCCTGTGTTCCTCTGTTCACAGGATTCTTTTTCTCCTATTGCTGGGCGTTGTAATGCTCTGTCTCTCTCCCATCTATGGGCTTTTCTAGAGTTCAGTTCTTCTAGTTCTGGTAAATGTAAAATAATATTTATTCATCTCCTCTTTTTCATGTTAAAATTTTGCTTAATATCCCCAAAGTTTACATACTTGGAGAACACTAATATTTCTTCTTTGATAGCCAATTATTTTATATTTACATGGCATTCTTCTCGTTAGCCATATTTCACTTACATACCCAACAAAGCAAAGGCTCATGAATTTACCAAATGAGATTTCCATAGACATTCAAACGTGGATTGCACGCCTTAATCCAGTTCTTCTAAGCATTTCATTACAGTTACAGTTGAATACACCTGATTTTCTGAAATACTTTAAGTATTACACAAACTCCACAGAACAAGCTCACATAACACTCTGATTCTTGAAAATTGCACCAGTTCCTTTGGGAAAAATCAGGTTCAATGTGATAAGCACCAAAATTTCATGGTGTTTCTCCGTCATCTGTCTTCCTATTCTCTTTTCCGTTGTTAGAATTGCCTTTCTTGCAACTCATCGGCTTCACCTCTGGGTCTTATTTCAGACCCTTTGCCCAGCCTAGAGACAGAGAAAAGGATCTTGCAAACTGTCTGAGCTTGAAAAGTGGCTTGTGTTCTGACAGGTTTATGCACCCTCCATCAAGAAGTTCACTTGAGTTGGTCACGCAGTAGATGAGGCCCACTTTCGTAATTAACTTTTGCCCTTGATGTAAAAAATTGTATCACTGTCTTAAACAGCTGGTTGGTGTCATTTCTTGGGAACTCTAGCCTTTAGCACAATATTTGGCTAGTTCTGGCCACCTCACCTTGGTGAACTCATTAGCGCCATATCTACCTTGCTTCCATGGACCAGAAGAGAGGATGGATGATTTTCTCGACATTGTCGCTCTGAAGGAGACCTAGTCAAATCCAGTTACATATAAGTGTTTAGGTCAGTGTCAGGGTCTCAGACATGTCTACTTTGATCACCCATATTGATTGACTCAATACCACCCCTAATTCTTTGGAGACATCGATTCCTCTGTTTTGGTTCCTTCAGTGACCCTCATACTAAATGATCTTGCCTCGACTTGCACAAGAGTGAACACACACCCTAAATCGTTCATGTGGGAGCTCGGCTGCTCCTGGCCCTGTCAATGTGTCCAAATTTTTTTGATAGTGATAAAAAATAAAATCATGAAGTTGCCTTCAATGGCCATCTGCCTCACTCAAGAAATAGTATCTGAACACCCTCGCAGACTCTCCACCAGCTGTGAGTGTAGAACCAGATTGGTCCCTTGGAAATAAAAACAGGTGCTTTACATACCATGAATATAGCTAGACAGATGGAATGTTTAGAATAAAGAGAAAAATACTCCCAAATAATCCCTATTATCTTGTTCTTCCTGAATAATCTACCATTATCGGCAGGAGGGTATTTATGGGACGAGAGGCATGAGGAAGTGAAGAGAACACACTTTTATTTACAGTGTACTGCAAAATGTCAAAAATCAGTGAATGTAGCAGAATACAAAGGACAGCAAACACAGAGGACCGAATTCCTCCACCTAGATATGAACACTTTTATAACACAACTAATTTTTTCACTTATACATTTTTCATTATTATGATGACAGAGGACATCTCCACAACTCCCTGTGAAATACTCATTTAAACTGAGTTTGCATTTTATTAAGTGTTTTTTTAAAAATAAACTACCTTGTTCTTGCTCCGTTCGGGATACTGGATCATCTGCCACACCATTCTCAGAAATAATACGTTCCTGAAGTTTTGTGGAGGGGAGGCCCCTTTATTTTTACTCCAGCGTTCTATATGCAAAGCTTTTTAAAAAGGTAATTTAAGCTGCAGTATTTTCCTCTGGGGGTTATTTTTGGTTGAAGAAGCTCCTAAGCCTGACACTGTCTGACATGTGAGCTTCAGGAAGCTTTATTTCCACAAAACAAATATACATATGCATGTATGTGTGTGTGTGTGTCTCCAGAGACAGGCATTGCCAGTTTTCTATGGGCCTTACTTCTCCTACATTGATTCCGTACATAAAAGAAAGAAAAAAGAAAAAACTTGCATCTGAGTGCATACTTTTTATTTAAAAACCTGATGTGTGGTTTAATGCAAAATGTTAATGGACATTGAGAAAAGCAAACATGTTTTTAAAAATGCACAAAAGACATGTTTAAATCATCTGAGCAGAACCAGCACGACTGTGGGTTAATAATGTTCATGGTTTTCTGTTTGCGGCAGATGGTTATATCCCTCACTGTCTTTTTGGGTGGTGGGTTTCAGAGCCACTGAAAATTCTGAGGGGGTTAAGTGTCTTCTATGCAATGGTGGTGTATTTACGTATAGCCTAGGCAATCGTTTGTAAGCTTCCAATCATTTCTAGATAAATCATCATACCTAATAGAGTGGAAACTCTGTAAATGGTTTCTAGACTGCATATTTAGGGAATATGGACAATAACAAAAGCCTGTATGTATCCAAGACAGATGCAGTTTAAAAAAAATACACTCAACGTGTGGTTGTATCCATGGATGCAGCTCATGGAGATAGAAAGTCCAATTTTATTTTATTTTTGTTTTGCTTCATTATGCTTTATTTGGGTGCAGATACACAAACTCAAAAGTACTTCTTTTTGTTTAGGACCAAAATCAATTCGGATCAGACTTTTTATATAGCATTTATTTGGCCACTTTCTCTCCGTTCAGGTGGCGTATCATGGAAATCATTCTCCTGAACAGACTTGTTCTTTTTATTAGTTGCTCTTGTCTGAGTGCATTAATGCTCACGTGATCATGTCCTATTGGTGGTTTCTTTGACCTTTGCTTATCTGCATTTACACACTGAAAATATTTCCCTGCATACACCCCTGCAGACTCTGTCGTAACCATTCAGGGGACATGCAATTAGGATTCGGAAAGCCTCTCATAGGAGTGCCCTTCCAAACAAACTTGTACGAACACACACTTTTTCAGCAGTTAAAACAAAAAACTTTTCACACACTTTCATAAAAGCACAGTGTGATATGTGAATTAGTATTTGAATTCTAAGCTCTGTCTAAAATATACATCATAAACAATATATTTTAGATGACAAAAGGAAATTTGCCATGGTTCCCCAAATTTTCATAAAATCTGGAAAGAAGCGTTGAATAAGAATGTTGAATTTCCAACTAAAAGATGTTTCACGTGGTATTGGCTACTGTCACAGTACGTTTGCTACACATTTTACATAATATAAAAACGTAATTCCTAAGGCAATGTCTGTGCGCAGGATTTTCACACAAAATGCACTTTATGTGTATTTAAATGTTAATCAACATTATCAAGGATCAGCTGGTACTTTGATATTTGTTTAAGGTTCCTGTAAAATTTATTACTCATCAAGGAAATTGTGAACCAAATTGAAAAGCAGTGTTGTGTTACAAAATATGGTACACGTAGTTTCTCTGCTAATTTCAATCCTAGAAAAAAGAAGAAAGTACAGGTATGGTCTGAAAAGAGAGAAATGCAGACAAAAAAATCTTCTTGTAACATTTCATGAATCATTCATTTACTTTCATCACTAGATATTGATTAAATTACTTGGTAGAGCATACCCAACTGCATAAGCAAGTAGATAATCCTTTTCCCCTCCATAATTGTTGTTTATATTAGTATGTGTTTGTTATATGTAGCAATCCCATTCGATGTGGGATAATGCTACATACAAAAATAAACTAATCAGTTTTACTTTCTCTTCTCCTCACACGCCCATCTCCCCCATCTCAAGATCTGCTTCCCACATTAGCCAACTACAGTATCCTTTGGGTTCAGAATTTAAGATAAGGCAGGAAAAGAGTTAGGCCAAAGGGATGAGTACATCTATGAAATTGCAGATAATGACATATCTTTTTTCAAAAATATGAACCAGATCGATTCCTCCAGAGAGCATTAATCGTGTTAAATTAGAAGTCTAGGGAGATTCTTCAATTAATTGCTACTACCCCCTCTCACCCACTAGATCCATCCAAGGATGTTTCTCCTCCAAAGTTTCACGCTAAGGGTGCGAAGTTGGTGTTTGGTGTGGTAAAGTGAGGGACACCAGCTTTTGTTACTGGCTTTCTTGAACTGGTTATTTTCTTGGGTCTCCAAGTTTGTCTTGCAGTTATTAAGCATCAACAGTCTTACAAGGTCTCAACGTATTCATGGTTGGCCTGCAAGTGTGGGAGGCTGTGGCCACTGGCCTCGCTTAAGGAAAGCTGTTCACAGCACGCCAAGAGAAAAAGCACAGACAGTAAAGACCAGAGTTACCAAGGAAGCTATAGTGTTCCAAGTCATGTCCTTGGTTAGCCTTCCCAGGTCATTGCCCAGTGATCCACCCAATCTGGCCACGCCCTACATCTTAACATCACAGGAGATCAGTGTGTTAATCCAGTCATGCAATTCACCCCACAATCTGATCACTTTCCAAATACACGTAGTTTCTGAGGCACACTCCAGACCCAAACCATAATATCCACCCTCTTATGACACTTAGATACCTGTTGTATCTCCCTCCGCCCCCCTCCCCAATTAATTAACTCTGCTAAGTGTAGCTAACTGCACTGGCAAAAAAAAAAAAAAAAGACATTTATTTGGAATTCATGTAATTACAAAAAAATGTTAAATTTTAGGTCATGTGAATTTTTTTGCTATACTAAACTTATAAACAAAAGACATTAAACATTGTAGGGGGGCAGAGTACATGCTTTGCATATATGAAATGCGGGGTTCTTCCCCCAATGTCAAGACGGGGAGAGAGAGAAGAGAGAGTAGTCATTGGGGGTGCAAAATAGCTTACTCTAAGTGGAGTACGCCAGGTACGGCTGGCTGAAAACCAGGCTACTGAAATACCAACGCATCAGAACTGGTGATAATGAGCCACCTGTAAACCACGCAAGGCCAGGAGGCTTGTAGAAGAACTGTGGAAGATGGCAAGGGTCAGGATCACAGAAGAGGAGGTCATTCGTGGAAGGAAGGCGAGGGCTGGGCTTTGTGAAGCAGGGTGGCGTAGGGTGGAGTGGAGGAGACCGCCTAGGGTGGAGAGAAGAGGACATAGATCGCGGAGCCTGCTAACCTACACTTCCTTCAGCTGAATCACGGGCAGGGTGCCCAGAGTGGCCTATGGGATGCAGAGTCCAAGGGCACATCTGGAAAGTAGGCTTGGACTGGCCTGCCTACGGAACGTGCCGTTTGGCAGGTGGAAGACGATTTCAGAGTGTAGAAGGGGGAAGATTTCAGAAGTGTGTTTCAGGGAGATAAATCTGAAATCGCTGAGGAGGAGCCAGAAAAGACTTAAGGAGCCAGTTTTAGAGATGGCTATCATTCTGTGAAGGGATTAGAGAGCAGTGACATGAGGAATGGCAGAACAAGGAGAAATCATCCAATTTCCTTCCCCAGTCATGCCAGTTGGAGTCCCATCAATTCCCCCCTCTGGCTGAAAGTAAAAATTAAACAGCAACGAAAAGTGTGGCTCAAGTATCTTCTTAAAGATATCTGTGTAAGATTCAAGAGTTTTAAAGACTCTTAGATTTTTCAAATCTATCCTTTTTTGGAGAAAAGTCTAAATGAAGAAAAGTTGGGTAAATATTGGAGCTATCAAGTTGCTTTGGCTCAGAGAGAATCAGTTAATACCAGAAGTGTACAATTAGATTTTGGGGGAGCTCTAACCCTGCCAAGGAGACAGAGTTTTAGGGGTAGGAGCTCCTCAAGGTCAACTCTTAGAGGTCATATAGAAGAGTCTCCACCCAGGCCCCATGAGGCCAACCTGTCACACCAGCATGCTGGGAAAACGAGGCAGAAGGATGACAAGTTCGATTCCAGACTTGGCAACTTAGTGAGCTTTTCTCAAAATCAGAAATTAAAATGGGCTTGGGATGCAGCTCAGTGTGAAAGCCCTGGGCTCAGTCCTCAGCCCCACAAACACACACACACACACACACACACACACACACACACACACACACACACGCACACACGCACACACACACAAAGGGATGCTCTCCGCTTGAAGCTGGACTGGCCCACGGACCCAAAGCAGACCTACAATGGCTGTATCCCATCCCTCTTGTGCAACCTCACTACAGTGCAGGTTCTTCCGCTTTGAGCAGAAGAAAAAGAGGATGAAAATGATTAATGATGCCAATCGCAAGCCTCAGAGGAAGTGTGGTCGAGGGAAGACGGACTTGGCTTTGTTGCGATTCAATCTGCAAGTCGTAGCTGCCTCCTTGGTAGAGTGATGCAGCATGGTGAGCAGCGAGGATTACTAGTTAGGTGTTGGTGGTGGGGAATCCAGATAGTGGAAGGGAAGCAGGCGGGTGACTTTCTAAAGCAGAAGGTAGCTGTGAAAGCATAGAGGCTTATGGGAGGAGCAGAGAGGTCGCATCGTCTGAGAGGCCAAGGGGGTGAGGGCTGTCTGACTAGCACAGGCTCATCAGTGCACTCAAAAGAGAGAGAGAAGGGGGCTGGAAAGGCGACAGAAATGAAAGAGTAAGAACTGGCTGTCCTGAGGACAGTCTCCATTGCCCGGTGCTGCGGCTTGGAGCTACTTTGGACCTTCTGCCGCTCAGGTTGGAGGTTGATCCTCACCTTGGGGGCAGAGAGGGTGGAAACTTAGCCTGTGGTGTTTTGAGGTGAGACTTTTGGAAGGTCAGTAAATGAGCTCGTTAGCATGGAGTCCCCATAGTTGAATCATGCAGTCTTTATAAGAAAAGCGGAAAACCAAAAGACACACGCACACACACACAATGACACACAGGAGTTTGCTGCATCTTGTCATGTGATACCCTCTGCCACATGTTGGCCCTGTGAGCAAGAAATGTACCACCTGATAGGACATGGTGGCCTGTGTCTGTGGTCCCAGCACTCTGGGAGGCTGACGCAGGACGACCCAAAGTTTGAGCACAGCGTTGGCCATCGACAACATAGCCAGGCCCTGTCTCACCACTATAAATATCAAAAATGACTGGCGGTGTAACTCTGTGTGAAGACCCTGGGTTCTGTTCTTAGCACCATGGGGGGAAAAGAAAGATGAGGAAGGGAAGGGAGAAAGAAAAGGAGAGAAGGAGAAAGAGGACAGAAACAAGAGAGCAGCAGAAGTAGAGGAGTAGGAGGAGGAAGAGGAGTTCTTTGTCACCACATTGAGACCCTCAGCTTTGAACCAGAAGCCCGGGCCAAAATTCTTTGTACCACACCCAGCACTGTGTTCTGAGCAGCAGAGGGTGTGCGATGCCTGTGTCTTTTGCATGCAATGGGTGCAGCATGTTTCTGTGCTCAGGGTGATGTTCTGGGAGAGACTGCTGTGCACCAAGGGCACCCGAACATCGAGCAGGAACGTGGGCAGCCACTGGCGCATGTAGAGAGCCTCCCCGGCAGTCCGCACTGGCGCTCAGTCTTGGCTAGCGTTCTCCCAGAGCTGAGGCTTGCGTGTGCCAGGAATGGGAGGGAAGCCGGCTGGCAGCAGGCAGATAAGGCATGCCCTGTGTGGGGCAAGCCTGTGGGAAGCCTCTAGAAGGGCTCTTCGTGCTCAGAATATGATGCCATGCACTGAAGAATTAGCAGCAGCCAGCTGGGTCCAGGGGTGCTCTATTCTCAACCCAGAGCTGTGGGAGGCTGAGACAGGAGGATCGCAAGTTCGAGCCCAGCCTGGGAAAACTAGCCTGTAGCAAGACACCTACGTCAAAATCAAACATACAAAAACCAAACATGCAAAATTGGCTATGGATGTAGCTTCACACAAAGGCCTCAATTAGCAGCACCACAAAACCAACAAACACAATTACAGGAACTGACTGCTGTTGGATTTACAAACTCCAGGTGTTATGCTTGTACTTGTGTAAACTATGCTTTTTACTACCGTCTCGGTTACTTTTAGTCACTGAGACAGAAATACCTGACAGGCACAATTCAAGGGAGGAAAGATTTACAGTGGCTCACAGTCTCAGAAAATCACAGTCCGTTCACTGGTGGACGGCTGGAAAATAGTGGAATCATGGGGCAAAGCTACAGGTCCTTCCTCATGGTGGGATAGGAGAAAGCCAAGTCTGGGAGAAAGGGTGCAACTAGCACACATCTCTCCGGGTCAATCTCCAAGCATCTGCCCCTTCCAGCCAGGTCCCACCCCTGCAACAGTACGCCTTATCCATAGGTACATGAGGTGTTTGAGGGACACTCCAGATCCAAACCACAACAACTATTGTGTAGGACGTGCTCCTCAGAGCCTGTGACGACATTGAAGAGAGGTGGCCCTGCTGGGGTGTCTGGTGTGTGTTTCCCAAACACTAAGGCCCATGACATTGATCATATACTATAACCAGGTGGCTGGAGTCCTCAAAACAGATAGCCACATCCCATAAGGAGACACTGCAGGGACCTGGGACGCATACCCAACAGCTCCTCACAGGCCCTTGAGTTCAAGTGCACATGTAGTCCTGCCTACATGGAACTCTTATCCCCACAGGGTGAATTCCTCCCCCATTCCCTGGTTTCCAGGAATGGGAATCTTGCCCATGCTTGCTGTTGAGTCCTCCTCACTTCCTGTGATGTCATTGCTAGATTTCTGGTGTTTGCATCTCTGACAGCCCCTTCCTGCATCCTTCCTTGAGGACTTTTATGTCTCAGATGTTGTTGGGAGTTTTCGGTCTAGTGTTGTGCTGTGTCTGGGACTGGCTTCAGTTTGAGCTTAGAACTCCCAACGTCACACACTCACACATGGCATAGCCTGTCCTACCCTAATTATTCATGTGCTTTTAAAATCTACAAGGTTGAGCAGTCTTAATTTCTTCCCATGTGTATGCGCAGCCCTTGGGACACCCCTGTAAAGTCATCGACATCGAGGGTCCACTTTAAGTCGGTGGCTTCTTTCTTTCCAATCGGTGAGGTGCCTCGTCCTTCTGAAGAGATTTTAAACTACCAGGCCACCACAATATGTGACGTGCGTGCTTCTTACGTGTCCCTTGACAGCCTTGCCTACCATGGCCATTAGTTGAGTTTCTAACCCAATAAGGAGAGGGGAGATGGGGCAAGAGTGATCGCTGGGTATTATTTGCAGAATTCACTTATCCAAAGTCAATAAAATTCCATTTAATACACAGCTGAAGAAGAACTCAGAGAAATTTAAATGCGGTATTAATCGAATCACATCCTCTCTAATCCACTCAAGTACAGCGTGGGCAGATTTATTTTGATTGCATTTCTATTCACTTATTCAAGACATATCCATTAGAGCCGCTCGGGCTGTGGAACAGCAAGTAAGATGAACAGACCTCTCATGTAATTTACATGTCTTGGGAAGTGTGGGGTTAAGAGATTTGAGGTGGCAGAGAGAGAGAGAGAGAGAGAGAGAGAGAGAGAGAGAGAGAGAATTCTGACTGCAGAATTGCTGAGGTTAATAAATAGTCCCGCTCTTACTTAAGGTTTTGAAGTTTTGGGTGTCAGTCATCTGAGACATGTAAGGATGAGAAGTGTAGAATAAGGTATTTTGGGGAAAAGAGAGACAGGGAGGAGAAAGAAAGAGAGAGGAAGAGAAAGAGGAGAGGGAATTCTTACCTATTATCAAATTAAAGCCTATTATTGATTGTTTTATTACTTATTATTATTGATACTTTCTTACTGTGACTATTTTAAGTTCAACTTTACCAAAAGTATATATGTGTGGGAAAAATATACAATTTACATTTTTTATTTTTTGTGGTGCTGCGAACTGATCTCAGGGCCTTCACTCTGTGATATGTCCCTAGCCTTTGTCTAGTTTTAATTTTGAGACAGAGTCTTACTAAGTTGTTAATTTGCCCAGGCTGGACTTGAACTAGAGATCCTCCTGCCTCAGCTTCCCAGAGCCTGAGGCACCTGGCCCAGCCTGGCTAAGGAAAACATCCTCTTCCAGGTTTTAGGCATCTACTGGGGACGTGGAATTATCCAAAAGGTGAAAGGCATGTAAGAAAAAAAAATTCTCTGCCTTTATGCATGGTTCTCTCCTGTGGCAGTGACTTCCCGTAGGGGCGTTGGTCAGAGGCAGTTATGGTTGTCATATGGGAACTTGGAGGGGGGTAGTGGGTGGATTCTGGTGGGTGGAGAACAGGGACTGTGCTTCTCATGTGGTAGTGCACAAGCAGCCTCATGGCTAATGATTAGACAGAGAAAATTGTCATTAGCCCAAGATGAAGAATCACTGATCTCAAGCTGGAATTGCAATATGTCCATGAGCTTCTTCACATCTGTTTGCTCCTCCAACGTACACATCACGTGTGCATTATGACTGCTAGGGAATTCGTACCGTTCAACCTGACTTATCAAAATATACTGAAAACATCCATTGAAAAGCATTGCTCCAGTCTCATAATGATTTTCTGGATGTACAAATAAAAGCAACATTTATATACTGGGTTAAAGGAAATCACATTTCAAAATGGGTCATTCATACGACACTAAATTCAAATCCAGGAGTGTTTTAAGATTTAAAATCGGGCTTTTTTTTCTTCAAGAGGAGAACACGCTCAAGGTTTTACGTCCTTTGCCACACACAGTGATGCTGGTTTGTTTTTCTTTTCCGAAATTAATGTGACTTCCAAAATTTCATCAGGATGACCACAGCCATTACTCAAAACGGACCAATTTCAAGGCATCGTTTTACAGAAATGCCTTTTGGTCTTTCTCAGTTTCAGAAAGAGGAAAAATGTCCTGGGAGGTGTAGGGGTCAGTGCTGCGTTAGAACCTGCAACGCAATGAGCCCTGGCCTTCGTGGTACCTGGGGTCTTCTCGTATTGTCGATGAGCATGTTACCAGAATAGATATATCAAGAAGAATGTCTCAGCCGTGCACAGTGGCTCACGCGTGGCATCCCAGCACTTTGGGAAACCGAGGCAGGAGGATTGCGAGCTCAAGTGTTGATTAGGAACTTAGTGGCTTAGAGAGATTCCATCTCTAATATGCACTAAAAGGGGCTGGGGATGGAGCTCAGTGTGAATGTCTTGTATTCAATCCCCAGAACCATTGAAAAAAAAAAAAAAAACAGAAGTCTCTCTGTCTGTTTTCCTCCGTGTCTGCCTCCTTTCCTTTTCTCCTCCCCTCTCTGTCTCTCCATCCCTCTTTCGCATCTGCTAAACACAAATTCCACATTCTCTCTTTGCAAACTAGAATTAACATGCCAGATATTGAGGATGCGTTCCGTTGTAGATCCCCACGGAATCACAGAAAGTTGCCAGTGAAACAGACTGGGGTGCAGAGCTGCGCAGTTCACGTACCGGTCTACCGAGCGCAAGGCCGTGAGTTCGGCTCCCCAGCACCACATTAGCTGATTGAGGTGGTACACACCTTTCATGTCAGCACCCAGGAGGCTGAGGCAGGAGTATTGCTTTAAGCTCGAGACCAGCCTGAGGTACATAGGAAGTTCAGGACCAGCTTGGACAAGAAAGCGAGACTCTTTCTCAAAAATACATAAGTAGCCTACGAAAGCCTAGAATATCCCTCCCATTTTAGGCCATTGTGTATCCTTGGATTTGTGAACCCTCCTCTGCCCCCCTTCCCCCCCCACCCCCCCAGTTGCTAGCAGGTCCACAGCTCTGCATTCAGGTCATTTTCATCTTGCTAAACAGCCTCCTGTTTTCTGTATTCTTTCTTCTATTTTCTCTCTTTCTCTCTTTTTTTATACACAAGAAGAGCCCGCAACTGGTGCTCTATCTCAAAAAAGCAAGTCATTATAACTGCTGTATATTCATAACTTTTTAAAAACTCTCCGTTCTATCCTTTTTATACCTTTAATTGCATTTAAGCGTTTCAGGAACCCATTACGTGTCGTAATCAAAGTTCGGCTCGCCCCACTTCTCCTCTTCCATCTGATTTCTCCAGTGACTCTGCGATTTTGATTTCTGTTAACCCCTTCCTGGCCAGCCACCAACGGGAGATGAGAAGGCATGGCTGTGGTTTCTCCCTACGCTCCTACAGGCAGGCCAGGGGGACAAGTTGCCTGTCTGACTTCTTCTGTCCTCCCGTGCACAAGAACAGAGACAGAAAGCAGCCAGGAGCTCAGGATTTATAGACGGCCGACACCCAGTTCTAATCCTTTCCCGGCTACCTGCAAATCGCTGACCTCCAGGGCCAAGTGTTTCCATCCGTCAAGAGCTGACGAGGCTGACTTTGAAGTTGCTTTGAGGACAGGAAGTGTGAGGAATGGTGTTGGCTCGAGACCTATCTACCCTCCTTTCTAGAAAAAAGAATCAACGCAGGCTCTGATTCAAAGCCACTCTGCCAGCCGGGGCAGGCTTGTTCTCCATCATCTGAAATGTATGCCTGGGCTTTTGTAGATGAACAGTGGAAAATGCTATCTGGACATTTGAGGACTAAAACACCCGTCAATGTTTCGTCTCTTGCAGAAATGGACTAGATCTGACTCTGCAAGTCACCTTGGCGTAAGAATCCTGGAAGAAGAACAGAGATGCAGATGGATTTCGCTGTCTTTGAAGTAAAAGGTGATTTCTAGAGCTGGCAAACAGCAGAAGACTTTTTACAAATTTAACATTTTTTTAAGTTTTTAACTATTTATTTTTTGAGGCAGGGTCTCACTATGTAGCCCAGGCTGGTCCTAAACTCACTAGTGCTCAGGCTGGCCTTGGTCTCAGAAGAATCCACCTGCGTCAGCCTCCAGAGTGCTAGGATTACGGGCATATGCCACCACACCCAGCTTTATGCGATTCTGAGGAATTGCACTCAAGGTCAAGGCAACTGCTTTAATTACTACGCCATTCCTCCAGCCTCCCCCCCGCCCTTAAATTTAAATATCTGCATGTATATGTGTGTGTGTCTATGTCTGTGTTACAAGACAGTATATACCTGTGTGTGTGTGTGTGTGTGTGTGTGCGTGTGGTACTGACCATTGAGCACGGGGTCTTCCCACCAACTTATATCCCAGGCATTTTTATTTTTGACTTTTGAGATGAGGTCTCACCAACTTGCTCAGGCTGAGCTCAAACTTGGGATCCTCCTGAGTCAACCTCCCTGAGTGCTGGGATAAGAGGCCTATGCCACTGGGCCCAGCTTTTATGATTAGCAAAACACAAAACATCTCACTATCTTCCAGTGTTACTCTATCAGGAATATAGAAGTGCCCTCCATGAACAAGTCAAACTTGCTGTAAATATAAGGAATGATTTGAGAAGTATGTATATGTGTCCATTTGACTTAAGTGGAAACTTCCTCACAAAAGCCAGAAAGAGTGAAATACAGTCCTTCCCCTGCTTGCAGACATTTCCACCTGTGAAAATTTCACATTATCTGTTTATTTCTTTTCACTTCTTACAGGTTGGCATTAGCAATGAGTTAGCTGGGCCTGGTGGCACAGTCCTGTCATGCTAGCACTTGGGAAGGCCGAGGCAGTAGGTTTCTAAGCTTGAGCCCAGCCTGTGTATTCATGCAACTTAGTAAGACCCTGTCTCAAAATCAAAAATAAAAAGTGAGCTGGAGATACAGTTCATTATGAAGGTCCTGGGCTTGATATCCTGTATCACAAAAAAAAAAAAAAAGGAAAATGTCTGGGCAGAATCTTAAATTGTGCCTTCATTCTGCAGACCTGAGTGGCTATACCAATTTGTATTACATCCTAACGTCTGCAGAGGCAGAGAAAATGCCAGGGCTCGCGTGTTCTGTCAAGGTCACTGTTGGCTTGCTCAGCAACTTGGCTACCAACAGTGGAATAAATGCATCAATAGATACGTTGTGGTTGTTTGTCAACATTTCAGACCCACAGAATGCTAGTTCATAACATAAGGTAGGTGCCAACAGGACCTAAAGATGAAGACTTATAATATGTAAAAATGATGCAAATAGATTGACTGGAATAAATGTTTTAAGCCAACAAGCCTGATTGTGTCTCTATGTGTGTGTGTGTGTGTGTGTGTGTGTGTGTGTGTGTGTGTGTGTAAGGGAAGGCCTCACAAAGCACTGCATAAAATAACGAAATTATCCATTAAATGAGACAATGCATGATGCCTGAAGGAAGTCATTATCAAGAGCACTTCCTGCAAACTTCAGCCTCGTGCCTCAATTTCATTACCGCAAACTGGGAGACGATCATAAACAGCAGAATAATTAAGCTCTTCTCTTTCCCTTCAGAGCCAACGCAGCACAGACTGGAGCCAGCAAGGACAACACGCGGTGAGTGGAAGGCAACCCATTTGCAATTACTCTAAAACCTCAAGCTTGCAAAAAATTTGAATAATGTGTGACTTAAAAAAATAACTGGGGCTGGAGGCATAGCTCAGCAGGTAAGAGGGCTCGGCTGGCAAGTGCTGGGCCCTGGGTTTGATTCCCTTGCATCACATGGGTTGGCTGTGGTGGCACATGACACCCCTGTATAAAATAGGTGAGTAATAGAAAATAAAGGTTTGGCTCAAAAAATATACATATATATACACATATATACTTTATATACTTTTTGCGCTGCATGGTGAGTTTTGAAGAAATTCCAGCAAATCTATGTTGCACAAATGGTGACTTCTCCAGTTGAGCTGACGTTTGTTCACTTGAAGTACACGCATGCCCGGCAGTCCTGTGCAGATCACACCTCAACCCTTGACTCTGCTGTTGACAAGCAGGCAGTCTTTTGGCATTCAGGCAAACAGTTAAATAGAGGAAAGTAAATCCATTAGGCACAATTTCATGAGCAAAGTAAACCATGTGCACTCGTGGCCAACCTTGTATGTGTGCCTTCAGAAGTCCAGAGGGTTTCATGAGACTCACCATCAAGGGGAGCAGAAGCAGAAATGTTGTCTTGGCTGTGATGATTTGCGTGTACAATGTTCTCCCCCAACTCCCCTCTGCTCACGTCTCCTGTGTCTGAAAAGTGACCAGATCATAGGGATTGTGGTATTCACCAGTGGCTTCACATATGGATGCGTTTCTATGCTATTGGCTGGAGGTGGGCGCTGGGGACGTGACCTGGAAGGATGGATTCTTGTTTCCAGCCCCCCACCTCCGCCCCTTCCTTTCTCTGATTCCTGACTGCATGGGATGAATGGCTTGTCTTCCCTCTACACTGGTTCCTCTCACCATTGCAGGCTGACCCTTCCTGAACTGAGGCTGAACCAAAACAAGCCTCTCCTCTTTCGAGTTGTGGGTCTCACATCTGTGTGCAACAATTAGAAAGCGATGAACACATTGGCCTTGTCCTGCAGGTAGAGGATCTGGCGCTCCTTGGGTGGTGGCCCCTTCTATTTTCAACACCAGCCGTGACAGAAAGACTCCACTGTGATTGTCTGCTTCCTTCTGCCACACTTAAAGGCCCTTGCAACTCAACTCATTTGCTCTACAAGGCTAATCTCCATTATTATCTCTCTATTTCAAAGCCTGCTGATTATCAGTCCTAATTCCATTTGCAATTTTAATTCCCTTTTTTCATCTAAGGAAACGTAGTCATGGGTTCCTGGAACCAAGGCACAGACATCTTTGAGGGAGAAAGGATTATTTTTCCTATACTAGTAATCAGCCAACTTCATATGTCTGTCAGGAGGTCCTGTTTAAGTGATAAAATTGGGAATTAGTTCCTAAAGTAATGTAATGCTGTTTTCAGGCTGAAGAGAGAAAGAGAGAGACAGAGAGATGGAACCAGAGACAGAGACAGACAGAGGCAAAAGTAGAAGCAGAGGCAGAGGCAGAGAGAGGAAAGCTTGACTTAAAGTGTTACAACTTCCAATTTTTCATCTTGATGATAGTAGGGAAGCGATAGACATTCGGTAGAAATTGAACTTCAAGGTTCGGATTTTAATCTTTTCCTGGGTGAGTGATATGTAGCCTGATCATTTATTTTATTACTGAACAGGGCAGTGAACCCCAGTTCCCCCTCCGTCATGTGATTGTGGGTAGAAACAACCACCCATAATTCTACAGTGCTGCCACGCTGGGGTCTTCCGTAGGCAGGTTAAAATCATTGAATGCATTTTTGTCTTAGGATGTTTTCAACTTGTGATATGTTTACGGGTAAAGAACTCATCATAATTGAGAGGTGTGTGAATATAATCTTGATATATAATTCCAACTTCATAATTTATACTCAAAAGTGAACCGTTATTAAATGAGATCCTTTATGCAAATGTTCTAAATGTTAAGGTATTAAAATCTCATGCATTTATTTTTAAATCTCTGCAAATATAAATATCAGTTCTGGTACTCAGGTGAAATGAAGAGTTGCATAAAACAAAGTAAGGTTTGCCACGATGGAAGCTTCTTCAATGTTGAAGGACGTTAGAAAGTAATCATGATTTGACCGGACCCTGAGAGCACTCTGAGAAAAAGGGAATATCTTCTAACTAAAGAATGTGCATGCCTTAGAGTCTTCTTGTAGGCCTACTTTCTTCTCTCGCTGTCTTCTCTCTCTCTCTCTCTTTTTAAAATTGGTTGGGCTCATTGAGTTCCTCTCAACATTAATATCCATTGCATGGTAACTCTCCTGAACGTCTGAGTTGATTTTGAGTTGCCTTAATCACCCAAGTACAGGCTACTGAGGAGTTTATCTCCCTATCTTTTTAATAATCTGGGATTGATTTTAAGTAATTAGATTTGGCTTTATCTCTATAAAAAAAAAAAGCCACCTTAAAAAAGAATGGCTCCAATCTTTACCCAAATCATCTTTTATATAAGAGGTTAAAAACAAGACCAAGAAAACAACCGGGGGAAAAAAAAACAACAATACTTATAAGATGGAACAAAGTTTGATTCAAGCAAACATTTGAAACTAAAATATGTCAAGGACAAAATTTGAAAGCACTCATCAATTAAGGTAAAATGTCAATGGAGGTTTTAGTCTCCTGCATATTTATGAGGTGAATGACACAGCATCCAAATGTATCCGAAGGAAACGTACTTACAAAATGCATTAGCAAATGCAGAGGTACTAAATTATTTGAGGAAACTCTGACCCACTCTCCCAACCTTCGAGAAAACAAGTTAACAGAAATCAATGAACGAAAATGTAAAGAATATGAGCAATGTGACCAATCACGTTAATCACTAGATGCGAATTAAACTCTGAGAACATTGCAAAGGCAGAAATTATCCGAATTTTGAAAGTATTTTTTCTAAAATAGCCTCAGAACTTGAAACTATAAGTGTTTCTGATGTTGGATTTTTTTTTTCAGGGATTGAAATAGTTGTTTATGCACAGGTATCTTGGAAATAGAAGCCAGCCTAAACACCAAGTTCATGGTGGTTTTATGTATACCTTACACATACCGGCTGAAGAAATTTTAATACAACATTCTAAGATAAATTTTTATAGGATACCAGGTTTCACATGCGGAGTTTTCCACTTGCATCATATTGGTGCTCAATGAGCTTTAAGTTTTGGAGCATTTCAGGTTCTGAATTTTTGGATTAGGGACGCTGAACCTGCATATATGTGCTGCTTCATATGATAGGTCACATGAGGCAATAAATAATTCTGCTAAATTAAAAACAATCCTGAAAATATTCTTTGACTTGAACACATATACCTCACACACACACATGCATACACATATGTGTGTGCATACACACCCCTTGTCAATACTGTGATAACTGTTAATGATATCACCTTCACTACATCAGCAGCAGCAAGGTGCAAATATTGGGACATCCGAGGCCTTTTGACAAAGAGCAGATTCAGCGTACCCTGAGAGAGAATGCCCATTACTCACCAAATCCCTCTGTCCTGGTTATGTTTTTCATTGATGGAACACAATACCCAACACTCACAACTTAAGGGAGGAAAGGTTTATTTTAAGTCACAGTTTAAGTCCATTTATGGGCAGCTAGCAATGGCAGGAAGGGTCTGTCAGAACTCATGGAGTCCCAAAGAAGTGGTCAAGGCTCTGGGAGAATCTGGGTAAGAGGACACTCTACTAGGAAAATTGTATACCAATCTCCTTAATGACTATAGATGCAAAAATTCTAAGACTCTGGCAAATAGAATCCGGCAAGTAATCAGAAAGGTCATACACCATGATCAAGTGGGTTTCATTCCTGCGATGCAAGGCTGGTTGGACATATGTAAATCAATGTGTGTAATACATCGCATCAGTAAAAGCAAGAACAAAAACCACATGATCACCTCAGTTGATGTCAAAAAGACCTCTGATGAAATCCAACATCCACTCATGACAAAAACTCTGAGGAAAACAGGTATAGAAGGGCCTTACCTGAAAATGATAGAAGCCATATGTCATCAAAACTACCATAAATGTCGTAGTAAATGGAGAGAGATTGAAATCGTTCCCTCTCGAATCAGGAATGTGACAAGGCTGCCCACTCTCACCACTCTTATTCAACATTGTCCTTCAAACACTTGCCCTAGCGATCAGGTGAGAAAGTGAAAAGAAGGGAACTTGCATCAGAAAGGAGGAAGTCAAACTATCTTTACTTGCAGATATTATAATTACCTACATAGAAGATCCCCAAAACTCCATTATTAAACTCTTGGAAATAATAAACAAATCCATCCAAATTTCAGCCTAGCAAATCAATTCTGAAGAAATCAATAGCATTCCTTGACACACAATGAAATTACTGGGAAAGAGCTCAAAAGAATAATCCCATTCTCAATTGCACAGAAAAAAAAATACCTAGGAGTAAGCCTAACCAAAAAAGTGAAGGATCTATATAAAGAAAAGTGCATTACACTGAAGAAAGAAGTTGAAAAAACACATCACAAAATGGAAAGACATCCCCTGTTCTTGGATAGGCAGAATTAATATATTCAAAATGCATATGCTGCCCAAACTGATATACATATTTAATGCAATTCCTTTCAAAATACCAACTTTTTTTTCACAGAACTTGGCAAAAGAATTCTTAAATTCATATAGAACCAAAGGAGACCTGGAATAGCCAAAGCAATCCTGACTAATAAGACTAAGGCAGGAGGCACTATGATTCCAGACATCAAGTTATACTACAAAGCAGTAATTATGAAAACTACGTGCTATTGGTGCAAAAACATAGAGGTTGAGCAGTGGAACAGAACTGAGGATGCAGAGACAAACTCAAGTATGCTCAGCTACCTGAGCTTTGATAAAGGAACCAAAGCATACACTGGATAAAGGACAGCCTCGTCAACAAATGGCGCTGGGAAAATTGGACATCCGCATGCAGAAGAATGAATCTGGACACACGCCTGTCACCACGGACCAAAATTAAACCAAAGGGAATGAAAGACTTAGATATTAAAAGTGAAACACTGAACCTTCTGGAAGACAAAGTCAGCAAGAATCTAAAAGATATAGGTGTAGTGGAGGACTTTCTTATCAAGACATCAAAAGCAAAAGAAATAGCCTCCAGAATTAACAAATGGGACTATTTCAAACTTAAAATTTCCTGTATTGCAAAGGAAATTATGAACAGAGTAAAGAGAACTGACAGAATAGGAAAAAAAAAACATTCACCATCTATACCTCAGATAGGAGGCTCATAACTAGAATAGACAGGCAGTTGAAGACAAACAGACCCTTTAAGTTCAAAGGTCTGATTAAAAAATGGGCAATGGAAATGAATAAACAATTCTCAGGTGAAGAAATCCAAATGGGCAGTAAATACATGAAAAGATGTTCAATATTCTTAGCTGTTAGAGAAATGCAATTCAAATCATCACACCATGAAGGTACCATCTAGCCCCAGAGAGAATGATGTATATCAAGAACTAGTACTGTAATCAGTGCTTACAGTGCTGTGGGGAGAAAGGTACCCTCTCACGTTGTTGCTGGGGATGTAAACTGGTACAAACACTAAGGAAAGCAGTAAGAAAGTGTCTCAAAAGATTAGAAGTAAGTATCCCCTTGGATCCAATGATACGTCTTCTCAGAATTTTCCCAATAGAGTTAAAAACATCATGTAACAGAGATACATGTATACCCAGGTTTGCAGCAACACTACTAACAATATCTAAAATGTGCAAGACACCAAAATACCTATCACCAGACCAAGGGACACATAAATGGTGGTATTTGTACACATTGGGATACTACTTGCTCTATCTATATCTATATCTTGGGATACTATATCTGTAAAGATACAGGTTTGATGCTTTTGTTGGTAAATGGATGCAACTTGCGACTATTGTGTTCAGTGAAGTGATTCAGATGCAGAAGGTTAAATGTCGAATGGTTTCTCTAATATGAGAAACTCAGATCACAGTCATTTCATAGAACTATTGGGGGGAACAGTGGGCACTATGGGGGGAGGAGGAGGGCGTGGGAGAGTCAAAAAGGGAGAGAGGAAGGATTTGTAATTTTGCCACAATATGTATATACACAACATACTCAAGATCAATGTAAACGTTATGTATTGAATATAAACGTATCAGTAAAATGGGGGAAGAAAGAATGCAGCCTTCTAGACCGCACCTCCAAGGATCCATTACACCCTTAGGAATTTGGCCCCAGCTCTCAACAGAACTTGAAAACCACAGATAATCTACAACATGCAAATGCACAAGGCTTTCGGGGGACAGTCCAGATCCAAACTGGAATGACCCCCTCAGTTCCTAACATAGTACTCTCGGCCATTTCCTTTAAAACATCTATCTGCTACACTTTGTTTTCTTTAATAGACTTTATTTTTTTTAGAGCAGTTTTAGGAGCAACAGACAGTTCCCACGTATTTCCTTCCCTGACGTGAGTCCAGCCTTCCGTGACACTGACACGTCATTATCACCTCAGGTTCATTTTTGATACTCTGTTTATTCCTGGTGTCATGCATACATCCCATAGCTTTGACAAATGCGTAATGACATGTGTCACCATTACAGCAATAATGGTGTAGCTGCCCTAAAAACGTCTTGTGCTGTGGCTTCCCAGTCACCTCTAGTAAGCGCTGACCTTTTTATTCTGTGGATGGTTTGGCGCTTCGAAAATATGAACTAGAGACGGGATCATACTCTGTGTAGTTTCTCCTCCACTTGCTGCTTCA
This sequence comes from Ctenodactylus gundi, assembly GCA_004027205.1. Classification (NCBI taxonomy): domain Eukaryota; kingdom Metazoa; phylum Chordata; class Mammalia; order Rodentia; family Ctenodactylidae; genus Ctenodactylus; species Ctenodactylus gundi. Next base: position 25,026 of record PVKB01005191.1, read on the forward strand.
GAGCCGCTTCTTCCACTCACTATATGCTTAATATCCCTATATGTCTTTTTCTGTTAATCAGCTTGTTTGACTGTGACAAAAATACCCTAGAAAACCAACTTAAAAGGAAAGATTTACTTTGAATCACAGCTTCAGAGTTTCAGTTCATGGTCAAGGGGCACTGTTGCTTTACTTACCTCAAAGTAGCCAAAGAGCAAGGGGAGAGACAGATGTATAAACAAACAGACACAAAGAGAGAGAGAGAGAGAGAGAGAGAGAGAGAGAGAGAGAGAGAGAGAGAGAGAGAGAGAGAGAACCTCTTAAGGAGGGTGTCCACAATCACCTACCTTCATTCAACTAGACTCCACCCCGTAAAGTTTCCTCCAATCCCAACAGCCCATTAAGCTCTCAACCTGTGGATGGATGAATCCGTGAATGAGGTCCAAGTCTTCCTGATCCAATTCCCTCCCAAGCCCCCACCTCGGAACACTGCTGAACTGGAGACCGGCTCTCCAGGCTATAAGATTCTGGGGAAGGCTCCAGATCCAAACCATAATACTCTTTATGCCTTGCTAGCTCATTTAATTTTAGCCGTGAATCACCTTCCACATTCCTAATGCAGCACAGTTTATGCATCCACTCACCTGCTGCAGGACACCTTGCGTGTTTGCAAGTTTCGATGCTATGAACAAAGCTTCTCTAAGCGTTTATGTGCAGGATATTTTGGGAGAGGGGATGATCATAAGTACTCAAATTATTTGGGTAAATACTAAGGAGTGTAACGTGGCCTGGTGGCACAGGCCGGTAAACCCAGCACTCGGGGAGACCGAGGCAAGAGGATTGCAAGTTTAACCACAGCCTGGGCAACGTGTCAACGTGATGAGACTCTGTCTCGAAAGAAAAAAATTAAAAGTGGGCTGGAAAAAAATGTATCTCAGTGTGAAGACCCTGAATTGAATCCCCAGTACCACTAACACAAATGAAAATTAATTAAAGTGAGAAGTATTGTTAATGGATCTATGGGGGAAAGTACATTTAGTTTTGTTTAATAACAGCGCCAAACCGTCCTCCAAAGTGAATGCACCATTTTTCTATTATGTGTTTACAACACAAGGCAAATTAATCTTAGGGAATTGGTGCATACACATATCATGTATTAGTAATTTAATTCCTACCTCCTCAGTTACCTTACTCTCCTATATCCCCTCTTATCAGATTCCTTCCTATGCCCACAAAATCTACTTCCCTGCTTCCTATCAATCTGAATCTTTTGTTTACTGTTGCATTTCTCCTGTAAGTGAAACCATGTGATATTTAACCTTCTGTGTCTGATTTATTGTACTTAGCACTATGGTCTCAAGATGTGTCCTTTTTTTTTTCCCCCACAAATGACTCAAATTTATCTTTCCTTGTGGCTGGCTAGTACTCCATTTATACCACACATCATTTTGTACCGCTCCCTTGATTCTATCCCCCACATCACAAAAACAAGAATGAGTAAAATAAATCTTGCACACACACACACACACACACACACACACACACACACACACACACACACACACACACTGGAAGCCTCTTTGTTGTGGTTTGGATCTACAACAAATCCATTTGTTAAATACTTGGACTCCGCTTGGTACTATTGGAAGGTGGCAAGAACTTTAAGAGACAGGGTCTTTGGTACTGAGAAAAAAAACCAAGAGGTAAAACCTAGAGAAAGATCTTGAGGTCACTGGGGGCATGACTTTGAAGTGGACAATGGATCTATAGTTCCTTTTTTTTTCATCTCTGTTTTCTAAGCCATTAGGTGAACCGGCTTTGCATGATGACCCTAAATGCACTGCCTCATCATAGGCTCTAAGAAAACAAGAGATCACGGACTGTAACTTCCATGAGTTGAAGCAAATCTTTCTTGTTTATAGGTTGATTATCTCTGCTATTTTGTTACAGGGATAGAAGGCGAACACACTGGTGCACTGTGTGATGCTTTCATAGCTGTGATAGGTAAATTACATGACTCCGGGGACAGAGCACATCATGCGTGTGCATCACCCCCACCAAATTTGCCTGTAATTTTTTTTTTTCAGAAACATAAAACAGTCAACGAATACCAAAGAGCAATTCTGGTTGGAAAGGGGTAGTTCGTGTGGGAGAGAGAGGGCCGAAAACATCACTTCCCATCCTCAAAGTCTTGGCAAACCCTCGCCCTAGCTCAATGCACCTCATTACCGCAGTGGTGTGTGTAGCTGGAGGAAAACTCAGAGCCCAGCAGGACGGTGTCTTGACAGACAGAATCGTGACCCTGAAGGGGGCTGTCTTAACTTCAATCACTTGCCTCCACACCCGGAGCCATGTTGGTGAGATCGGTTTCAAACCAGAACCCCCTGGGTAGTTTTAATGACTGTCATGTCAACTCCCCCAAATTCTGGTGGGATTCGTCTGTGTGTAGCCTGGGCCTCTAGGTTTTTAAGAAACTTCCCAGTGTATTCCAGTGTGCAAATTTGAAAAGGATTGTCTTAATGTAGAAAACCCTTGGAGATCTGCATAAAGTATGGATTCTAACCTTTGCCACACACGGAGTCCTGATTTCTAACACGCTCCAGGCCCAGCCAGTGTGGTATGTCCTTGGTAGCACAGACCCAGAGGGCTTTTTCGTACCTTTTGCTGTTCTTTGAAATTCCCAGGAGTCCAACAGCTTTTCTCCTCTGAGCTTCAGACTCAGCTTCTGATCCAGCTTCCTGTTCCAATGGGGAAATCCAGCCATCGGTCTAGAGGCATCTTATAAGGTCTGCCATGTAATTTGTCCACCTCGCAGCCATAGTGATCACCCATTCCCTATCATGGCTTTATCTATGTTCCTGTCTAGCGAAAGCAACCGCGCTTCTACCATAGAGTTGACCTCTCTATCTCTCACAGAATGGACCTCTCTACCCCTCTCACTGGGTTCTTTCCTACTTTGTCATTACCAGGAAGGCTAGAATAAAGGATGTAAAGAAAGAATAAAGGAAACAGGGAAGCGGAAGGAACCAGAGAAAGAAATACAGATCTCTTTCTCGCCCCTATGTGCTGCTGTACTCCTGGCTCTCTTCAGATCTCTCTAGTGTGGTTGGTCCTTATGGGAGGCCACCAGTGGCTTCCATGTTTCTGCGTGCAATGCCCATCGTAGTGTCAGCCCCCTGGACCTGTAATTGCATGTGACGTGGCCACGCCACTCTTTCCACCTTGGAAGCACCGAGTGGTCATGGCTTTCCCGCTCTTGTTCCTCCTCTCCCTACCTCGGCTGCTGCTTCTCCCCAGCGTCCTCTGTCACCCATCGTCACCCAACTGCCGGTAAGCATTTCTGTGGCGCTCCTTCAGCTTTCGGACGCTTCTAATTTTTCTCGCCTACAAATTCTCCCCCCAGAGTCTCACCAGCCTCTTGTCTTGAAGTCCTGCCTCTCTGCTGGTGGTAGGTTGACACCTCTAGTTTGAATTCTCCATCCACGCATTCAACTCACCTAAATGTCTCTGCTCAACATGTTTGAATCTTTAGTCCACGTCGCTCTTCCTCCAGTGCCACCCCTACCACAAGGAAAATAAAACTTTTAAAGAAAGGAAAATCAAAAATATCTCCACTTTTTATTTTTGCAATATTTTCCACCATCCTTGCTACTAACGCAGCCCAAGAGTAAGGAATTATCTTTGAGTGCTTTCTTCCTATTGTGGTTTGGATCTGCACTGTCACCCAAAAGTCTCATGTTGTGGATTATCAATGGAATTGTGTGCTCTGAGGTGATTGGGTCTGGTCTGGAGGAGTTGGCTATGAGTATGTGGTGAATTATAGGTGTGGGCACTGAATTACAGGGATGTGGTGAGAGCTTGCACCTAAAAGCGACAGAACACAGAGGCTGGACCCAGAAGGGGTGGATTATTAGGATGGCACCTAACAGGATCTATAGTACTTTCTGCCTTCCTTTGGAGACTTGACCTGACGGGACCTGACTTGATCTGAATTGGCTCCCTGTTTTCAGTGTTGTGGGGAACTGTTCCTCTTCTGCCTCTGCCGTGTGTGCTTACACTGTTGCTGTCCACCCGCTGAGTGGACTGTGACCTTCTGAAACTGAGAGCTGAAATAAACTTTTCCACTCCTCATTTGTGCATGTCGAGTATTTGAGTCACAGTGATGACAAAGTAGCTGAGACACTTCCCGCCCTTTTCCCTACACACTGTGCCAGGAATTCCTGTGTAGTCTGCAGGCCAGATAAGAAAGGGAATCTAAGTCCTTCCCTCCCACACCCCCCACGGCCTCTCCCAACTCTCTGACCGAACTCACAGGATACAGAAGTTCCATTCTAAGTGCATCTCTCACTCAAATTCCCCTCCTGTACACTAACATGGTACCAGAAGAGTACTTGAAGCCCCAGGCAGATAAGGCCAACAGCTGCTTCACACTTATGTTTAGCTCTGTTTCCCTGCTCGTAGTGACAGCGTCCTCACGTGTGGCTGCAAAACTTCCTTCTCTGGTTCCTTATTGGGCTGCCTTTTGCCCCGTGGCCACAGTAAACTTCTTATTGGTCTTTGGGTAGGCTAGCCACCTTCCAGAGCATGGGCAATGCCCATCTCTTCTTATTGGAGCATTCCTCTGCAGGTAGCTGCTTTCTGATGCCTACGGAGTAGTCTTCTGAAGTATGATACTCTTTCTCCAAGCCCTGATGCAGTAGCTGACATTCTTCTCCACCAACTTTCTCAATGTTCTAATTGTGACATTTCAACAGAAAGTGTTAGTAGAGATATCAAGCTGTTCTGAAAAAGGTGGGGAGACCTTGGTTTTGCTAGATATCAGTGTGAGGTTCCTGGGTGACATCTCTTGTGCTTAACTGCTCCACTGCGATCACACATGCAGCTTGATTTTCTGGGTCTGACCTTGGATTAGCCATTAGCTACTCCTTAATTCCTTCCTGGCCACGGTGACCTTCCCCAGCCTTAGTAACCTTCTCTGACCCCGGCATAACAATTTTCTGGGCCACATCCCTTGGCCAACTGATGGTAGCAGCCATGATCCACAGTGTGGACCTCTCTCCCTTAAACCATAGGTCACCTGCCAGCTCCCCCAACCTATCAGGCTACCCTGCTTTCTCCTTTGTTTTTTCCCAATGCCAGACCCACTGGCCAGCTGAACACTCCAGTTCCCTACCCTTGTGCTGGGTAATCCACACACTCCGAATTAAACCTGTGTTCACCCCTAATATTGGCCTTACACCCAGACTCGCTACCCAGGTGTAAGATCATAGAACCAATCTACTTTAATTTTAAATCCTCTTCCCACTGGTCACATTTGATTTCACTTGTGTCCTTCCTCAATCTGACAGTTAAGACACCATCTTTGGACGCAGTGCTTCTCAAACATAGCTGTGCATTTGAAATACCAAGGCATGTTGTCCAACTGGAGATCCCAATTCAGGAGGTCTGGAGAAGGGTTGCAGTTCCTTATGGGATCCCACGTGGTGCCAGCGAAGCAGCTGCCTGTGGGCTGCCATTTGAGTGGATGGACCTTAGAGGATTATTTTTTGACCTGGAATTAGATGAAAAAATAATGAGAAGTAACAAGAAAGCAAAAGTGTGTTCCTGTGTTCTCTCCATCCATAACGTATGACAACTAATTTGTCTTGGTCGGTGTGTGCTGCTGTAAAAAATCACCACAAATACTGATATCTCACAGTTCTCCGGTTTGGGAAGAAGTTCAGGGGGCAGGCACCAGCGGTGCTGGTGTTCGGTGAGAGTCTGTTTTCTCATTTTTAGTTGTTTGTGTCCTCTTCATATGCTGGAGGCGAGAATGGCAAGAAATAACCTGTCCAGTATCTCTTTTTATAAGGAAATGAATCTAGTCACTAGGGTGCCACCCTTCTGGCCTAATTCCATGCCCCAAACTCCACCTCTTTACCAGCAGGCTGGGGGGTTACGTGCTCAGCGCGTGCATATTAACGTTAGTGTTGAGTTTATAGCAGTTGTATTACCAGTATGGTAAATATTATATACACACAGTATGACTCATTGGCCCTGTATTGGATGCTCTGTGTGTACAAATATGCAAGCAACCCCTCTGGTGAAAGATCTCACAGGAATATGAGGGAGAGAGGGGCCTGGCAGAATGTAGCAATTCATCATTCCGCACTAAAGACACAAAACTCCATGTAAACACGGAGACACGCTCATGATCCTCTCCTGCACGTTAACAATCAGGGCTTGCTTAACAAGAGCTCCTGATCGACTCAAAGAACTGTGTACATTGTCTGAAATGTTCAGAACTGATTTCTATCGTTGGATTTCATCTGCATAATGCGTAATTATATGAGGGAGAGAGACCAGGGCTACAACGTAAGTGATACCTCCAGAGACGCGTTCCGGTAAGTTCACTCTGAGTGAACAAACACCCATCTTGCGCTGTTTTTGTCTGCGTCCCACTACAGGAACCGTGTTATACTACCGACAGGCGCAATTACTTCGCCTGTGACAACTACCTCATTAACACGGCATTGCACTTCTCTGTAAAATTGCATGTTTTGAAAATTGATAAATTTCTGTCGTGCCTGATGACAGCTTTTGAACAGTGAGTTTTCTGAATCGTCGAGTGCTCGTGTTTGGCTCATTACAGGTTCCTTTCCCAGGCTTTGTTTTGGGATGCTACGGATTGTAGTGTGTGGCGGGTTTGACATGTCCAAGGGAAGCACGCATCCTGGCCTGGCAATTCAACAATTATCTCGTTGATGCTGTATCCGTCTGTTTGCAGTGCCACTCAGGTTCAGCCAGCTGTGGGAAGATCAAGTTGGTGATAACACTCAGCTCAGAGGGGAAACATTTAAAAAGTGATCAGCTTCTGCCGTGTGTTGTCACCGCCATACTCATCCTCTCGGCTGCTCCTTCTGTGGTAGAGTGTACCCAGGAGTACTTTCTCACTTAGTACTTTGTGTCGAGACTTTGAGTATCTAAAAAGTGTGTTTTACGGTGACCTTTGATTGGGAGTCTGTTTGGTATTGGCCACGAAGTATGGAATCATTTCCAGATAGGTTTTGGAAAGCTCCATGCTGTTGACTTTCAGTTGAAGCATTTCTGTTGTAAAGTTGTGTATTGATGTGATCATTGATGGTTACCCTTTGTCAAGGAAGGGCGAATTGACCTTGAAAACCATTGGCATCATTCTTCATATGTATTAACCAAATGACTGCCAACAGCCAGAGCTCCTCTCTCAAGAAATTGAGCAGGGGCTGGAGGCATGGCCCAGTGGTTAAAGTGCTTGAGTAAGCGCTAAGCCAAGTGCTAAGTACCCGAGTTCGATTCCCCAGCACCACATAAGGTGGGTGTGGTGGCGCACGCCTGTCATCCCAGCACTCGGGAGGCTGAGACAGGAGGATTGCCGTGAGTCCAAGGCCAGCCTGGGATCTGAAGTGAATTCAAGACCAGCCTGGGCTACAGAGCGAGACCCTGTCTGAAAAAAAAAAGAAAAGAAATTGACCAACCTCAGGGGGCATGTGAGACGTTGGAAGAGACAATCATCAGTGAAATTTAGTGTCACCACCACGCCATTCCTCTGGGAAGGCCATCGCCGGGAGAGAAGAGCTACCATTTGACATTTGAGTGTGTCCAGGGAAATGGGCATTTGAGGATAACCCAAGCCCTGCTGTGTGGTTGGCTATGACGTATAGACCAAAGCAAACAAAAGGAAGACTTTTGTTAAAAAATCAACTCAGTAGAAAAGTGGACGTATCCTTCAAGAAACCTCTTTCTGCTGTCCTTTAGTGCCCTAAAGTTGAGAGTTAACTTTGATCCTTTCTTCTTCGCAGGCAAATATGGCACAGATAAGTAAATATCACGGTAAAAATGATCAAAATATGAAATACATGTCTATGTAGACAAAGGTCAAGAATACCTACCAAAGTTAACAAAAAAAAAAAAAAAGAAACAGAAGTAACACACATTGATCCTAGCACTCCAGGAGGTTGAGGCAGGAGGGTTGCAAGTTTGAGCCTAGCCTGGGCAACTCAGGGTCCTAGTAGGAACCTGTCTCAAAATTTAAAATAATAATAATAATAAATGGCTGGAGATGCAGCTCAGTGTGTTGGGCCTGAATTCAACCCCCCAGTACAGAAAGCATAAAATACTAAAAGAAAAGAAACAAGACACATTGGACTATTATCTGAGACTGCCTCTGAAATTTTGCCTAGAATCAAACTTTTCTAAGAATTCCATATGGGTGAAGCAAGTTCAGAAATCCTTTCTGGCAACGTTAGGATGTTCTGCAGTGCCAGGTTTCCCACAGGAATCCCTAAATGGTGTTCTGCGGACATCGTTCATACAGAAGGAAATTACTGCTCTCACAAAACAGCTCCATTTACACTCCGATAGTTACCTGCCTTATGTAACGTTTTGTAGTGCCCCGTGTTCCTCAATCCATAAACAATACCAGCCAGACCAGTTACAGTCTGCTAAAAGAACATCATAAATACAGCCTCTCCTACTACGAAATTCCATTACCGCCATCGCCAGGAGCTCTGACATTTGCAAGCTTACAGAGGAAACTGTTCCAGTCACCTTTCTTTTATTTTCTCAGTGTCCCCAGTAAAAGAAAAAGAAGAAGAAGAAAAAAGTCTGCTGGACTGTCGATAACCCTTTCTCACCCAGCAATGTTAAGATGTGGACACGAGGCACTCTTTTCTAATACGCTATTTTATGGAAAAATTTTTCAAAGATCCAAAATCTAGGGTATGCACAGAGATTACAAAGGTTCAGATAACTTTAAGGACTTAGATTCCCAAGCTACCATTCGACGGGAGGTATAAGAGCTGGAGACGATAGTTAACAATGAAGTATTTTTGAAAACACTTAGAATAGAAGAATTTGACTATTCTTACTATCAGTAAGTCATTGTTTTTGGTTAAGGTGAATTAATTCATTTATCATTGCTCTGTAGTAGATTCAATTTCTTCCCCCTTTCTCTTTCTCTCTTGCAATTTAAGATATTTCTGTTGTAGGCATTTATGGCACACAATGTTGTAATTTTATACATGTTCACAATGGAGAATAATTAAGTCAGAGAGTTAGCAATCTATCTCCTTAAACCTAACCCTTTTGTGTAGCATGCTTTAAAATCCCATCTTCCAGTCCTACGTAAAGCATACCATCATCATTCTATTGCACGGCAGAACACAAGTACTTAGGTTTCCCATGTAATTGTATGTTAAGGATATAGACATGCCACTCACAATGACATGAGCCTCAGGTAATATAAACGTGTGTCAGAATGCCATTTATACCCTATACCTGTGTAATTATCATGCACCAATGAAATATTTTTAAATATTGCAGAGGAGCTAGGTAAGCTAATGCCCACAAAGTAAGACATGCACGTGCACACAGAAATAATAACATATTTGCTGTGACCTGTTTGGCAAGAAGTAGGGATGTGTGTAATATAGAAACAATTTTTTGAAAAAGGGTGGTAGGCTCCTTGGAAGAGCGCGAGCCTGGCACGCAAACACAACACCCTGGGTTCAAGTACGACACGTAAATTAATATGTAAAAGGAAGGGCGCTCTGGACACATGCATTTTCGTCCTTCTGCAGTCTTGTGTGAAGGTTGTAAATAGGATCCCTCTTGCCATCAGCTGTCCCGTCCACACAAGGCTGTTGGGATTTGTTTCTCACACTTTGAGTTTCAGTCACCCTTGATATTTCCTTCCAGCCGTGACCCTATATTTAGGAAATGCATGTCCCAAAATCAGCCCACCGTATGTCTCTCGGGTTGTTCCCCTTTGTAAAAAAGATCTTGCTTGGAAAAGTCAGAGGAACCTTACCCCAGCAACCGCAAGCTCTGGGCCAACCCCCACGCTCTCTAACAGTGAGTCTCCCTGCAGTCAGACTGAATGTGCGGTCAATGACTCACTCGCCTTCTGACCCACGAAAACTTGTATTAATCAATGGTCCTCTCTAAATAATAGATGAGGCCGGGCACTCGATCTGTTTTGCATGGAGTCCGTGGCTAGGGGGCTTGGGGGCAGGCGGAGTGGAGATTAATGAGACCGTGTATACTTCCTGCTCTGAGGGTAAATAGCTCAATATGTGTCCAGACATTCGGGGAGGGAACGCAGCAGGCCCTGCACGGCAGGGGGAGATATCGGGAAACCATACTCAACGGAAATTAATTAAGTGCTGCAATGCCTATGATTAAAGAAGTCTTTGAAGGAAAACTACCAAACTCCCTAAAAAAGGGGGATGGAATAGAACTCAAGACGACTCTAAGTAGGACAGGCTGTCACAAGCGCTGTTTCTCCTGGGTCTGACGAGAGCATCTCTGAGTCCTTTGAGTATTTTTCCCTTTCTTGTGTCACTCAGCATTTGTTTACTCTTAGAGGATGATTCTTGACTCCTCCCATAGGAGAGCAGATTGGTCAGTGGGGAATGGAAGGCTGGTAGAAGAGGGACGTTGGAGGTGAGCAGATGCAGCAGAATTAATCAGAGATGGATGGATTGATGGGAAAATGACAGTGAGCTGTGGAGAAGCCATCTCTGTATGCACTGGGGTGCTAGGGACATGGGGAAGCACAAATATAATCTGTCACAGAACCCGATCCAGACATAGCTGTGTGCCTAGCAGCACCACCAACAATAGCTAAATCTTCAAAGCAGCCACTGTAGCCGCGGATGGATGAGTCGATAAGGAAGCCGTTGTATATTCTTACAGTGGAGTACTACTCAGCCATAAAGAAAGATGACTTTGAGTCATTTGTGGGAAAACTGGGGCAGCTCAAGACCATCGTGCTTGGGGAAATGAGTCAGGCACTGACGATTGCATATTGCGTGGTTTCTTTCCTATGAGAAACACAAGCTATAAAAAAGTAATAGAGCACAAGAGAGAGAGACAGAGAGAGAGAGAGAAGGGGGGCTGAAATAGGAAGACAGACTTTGTGGACAGAGACAGGAGGTATGGGAGGGGTGAGGGAGTGGGAAAGAAAGACAGGACGAAAGAAGAATTGATCGACATCCAGTGTGTGCATGCATCAGTTTCTCAAGCTGAATGTTATTGTTTCAAATACAACTAGTAATAAAAGGAATAATTAGAGCAATGAGAATCTATTGAAAACCAGCAAAGTGACTGGATATTTGACTATATGTAAGTTGGCCTAGAACGTCGGTAAATCAGTTCCAAGCTTCTTAGAGGAAGTAGCAGCTATCACAAAGAAATGCTGATTCCCAAGGGACGGTGTTAGGACGTAAGATCATTGGGACATGATCAGATCATGATAGTGGAGCTCTCTTGAATGAACTCAGTGTCCTTATCATAGAGACTTTTATCCCATATGATAAACAGGTCTTTGCCTCTTCCATCCTGGGAGGGCACTGCAAGAAGATGCCATCTATGAGCCAGGAAGCGACCCTCATCTGACACAGGGTCTGGCATCCAGTCTCCACAAGTAAGAGTGTTCAGGGTCTGGCTGTTACAGCACCTTACACAGACTAAAACACTAGGGCACCGACCTCATTTCCACTCGGGCTTTCTAAGCCTCAGCCACACACAGCCCTTCTTCGGTTGGTCTTGACCTAGGGGCAAGAGGTTAACAGCTGGGGGACTCTGGGTGGTGAGGCAGAGAATTCCGTGAATTCTCTCACACAGTACTCAATCACTGGAGCCATTTTGAATGGGCAGTTTCCCTTGTCCTCTGATAGGTTCTTCCAGATTCTTTTTAGAGGTACTACTTTCTCCATCCTCCAAAGGTAAGGGGGGCGTCTCAGAGAGAAGACATGACCTAAAAGTCACTTACCAGCGTTCGGCTTCCAGTCCATATTTGCCTGTTCTTTCAATCGTTCTTTTCCCTTCTCACAAAGCCAAGAGCAGACATAAACGATGCAGCGCTGTGGAGTTTGAAGTTTTGTAGATGCAAAGGTGAGAACACTTTCAAATGCTAGGACTGACCATCACATTTCGCCCACATTGGTGCAAGGGGCTCTTTTCTGTGGGCAGTACCTGTACTCATCTAATAAATGACACTGTTAGGAGAAAGCAAAGTGATCCATTGTATTCCTGTTTTTTAAAATAATAATGGTATATGCTATTCAAATATGTTTGTGTTTTTGAGGGATTAAGATGCAAGTAATCTGTAAGAAAGTTTAGGCCCACACTGGGCTTACTGTTGGGATGAGTTTATTGTCCATCCACTTCTAATTCCATATTGGATTAGAAAAGCAGACATTTCACAAAAGGAAGCCATCTTGGTTAGTTCTTCCTGTATAAAGCAGGTAGTCAACACATTATTTTCTTTACAAAGGACTCATCTCTGAGTCTGCATCACTGAATGTGACCAAGTTGAAAGAAACATTAGAAGTCATACAAAGAAGGAAACTGATAGTAGAACATTTTGAAACCAGTATAGGAATGAGTTTAGCAAAAAAGTGATACTTCATATAATAAGAATCTAGTAAAATTGTGAAAGGGAAACAAAAAAATGAAATATAATTAACAGATGCTCACATGAACTGGATCAATGAATTAACTACAGTGGACATCAAAATACCACTAGGCATAAATATTCTATACTGGCAGACTGAAGAAAGCCAGAAGACTCTGGCTGACTGACAAAGTTTATAATAAGCCTACGTCCTAAATATACAGGGGCGACTGGGGAGATTTTGTTTTGGAAGGGAGAGAAACGTTCAGCAGAAAGACATCTTACTGCATTAAATTTTTATGCCATCATGTTCGAAATGCTGTACTAAAACTGACAATTATTAGTCAGCATTATTTCCAAAATATTCATTTTTTATCAACTATACATATTTTATCTATCTTTAAAAACCAAGGGATTCCATAGTGACATGAAACAAAGGCAATAGTGGCTTCACACACAAACACACACGCAAACACGCAACACCCAGTGACACAATCAGAGAACATCATGTTAGCTATCTTCCAGATTTACAAATGACACAATAGATGTGCATATCTCAGTGGGAACACAGCAATTGCATCGTAAATACCTTTGGTATGTTAAAAGTAGAACTGCCTATTAGCTATCGTTGAAACCTTCAGAATGACCGGTAAATCTACCTAGAAGATGCATTCCCCTTCAGGCTAATGACATATTTATGTGGATTCAAAATCCCTATGAGCGTTAATGTAATCTTTGATCCTGTAATGAATGCAAAAGTAGGATGTTAGGATGAGCTATTGGATGATATATTTAATTTATTCCTAAAATATATAATACAGCTCACTGTGACTATTCCAACTGGAGTAATTGGTTGCAATTAAAATAATGAGATATTCCAAAAAAGTGATGCATGCATTCTGCATGCAGAGTGATATGTAATTTGTAATTCCTATATCATTTTTATGCTGAAACATTTCTTATTATAATAATCTTTTCAGCTAATAGGAATATGTTTTGTCATGTGGATTATGTGCTGGGACAACGATTTTTCATGATAGCTAATTTGAAAACTATTTGAGTAGACCTTGAAAATAGTCTGAGAGTATATTTTGAGAAATGAATTTATTTGACGGTATCTCCAAGCTGAATACTCGCATGGTCCATGACCTGGCACTTTCCACGTGTGGGTAAATGTCCAACATAAATGTGTGCATGCATTCTCTGAACACTTGATCAGAGTGACTATGGTGCCAATGGGTATTATTCTTAGGGTGCAGACTTTCGGTAATGGAATAAAGGATTGGGGCATAAGGTGCTCCCTGTATGTGAAGTCAGCGGGGGTGTTTGGAAAATCCAACATAAGCCTGACAATCGGAATGATTACTTCATTAATATTAGTGATTTCAAACAAGCTCAATCGTATCCTAAAGGATATGGTAGTCGATACTAACCAGCCAACATTTGTTGGTGCTTTGAGCAACCGTAGATGTGTTGATTGCTTGGGTGAGTGTTGCTGTCCGCATGTGAGGTATATTAACTCCTTCCGTCTTGAAAGCAGCATTGTGAAATCTTACCAGCCTCTTTGGTGTTCGGCCGTGAGTGCTGTGGACACAATGGCTGCGGAAGCTTCGGTAAGGCTGAGCTGGCAGGTGGCTCCGCAGAGTCCGGGCTGGCTTGTTGGGACTGGATGTATAAACTGAATTTACGCTCTATGCAGGAGTCAGATATGCGAAAATACTGGGGAAGCGTTATTTCAGGCAGAAGGAAGAGCCATGCAATGAGGAAGAAAAAAAATATTAACCGGTGTACCCAAAGTGCCATGATTGAAAGCAAACCGGTAGGGAATAAGCCTGCAGAATTACTGGAAAGCCAGTCACAGTCGGCAATTTTGAGAGGAGTGGGCAGGGAGAATGCTAACTCCTAGCTGCTAAACTGTGGCATATCTATACAGTGGAATAATATTCGCTCGTGAAACGGTGAACTCTTGTCAGTGAAGACAGAATGGTTGGAACTGGAGGTCATTATGTTAAGTGAAATTAGCCAGTCACAGAAACAGACGTACTGGGCAGGCTCACACGTATGGAGAATCTAGGAAAGCTGATGTGGTAGGAGTGGAGAAGAGAATGGCACATAGCAGAGGCTAGGAGGGAGAGAAGGAGCGGAAAGTCAGCGTGTACAATGGTAAAGTCAGGAGGGAGGCCAGAACTGGTGGTCCTGCTCGGTCGTCCCGGCACTCTGGGAGGCTGAGGCAGGACGATTGTAGTTCCAGCACTACCTGGGCCACTCAGTGACTCCCTGAGAACCTGGTTAATCCTAAGGAGTCAGGTCCAGGGGCATAAGCTTATAATCTACGCACTCTTGGACGCTGAGACTGGAAGACCCCAGTTTGAACACAGCCTGATAGACATATTGAGACCCTGTCTCAGAGCCAAACGTGAAAATGGACAGGAGATGTAGCTGCATGTGAAGGTCTGGGCTTGGTCTCCAGTACTAAAAAGAAAAGGATAAAGTAGCCATGGGGAATTCAACATGCTGATAAAAAAAATGCCCAAGATCTACCTTCATACCAATTGAAACTCTAGAATTAAAATGCACGCGCGCGCGCGTGTGTGCGTAGTGTGTCAACGAAAGCAATCTCAGCTATCTGCGCGCGTGTGTGCGTAGTGTGTCAACGAAAGCAATCTCAGCTATCTGAAAACACTCCTGAAAATCATCTTCATGACACTACTCAAAGAGCTTCCTTTCCCTTCCAATAGCGAGTCCAAGGAGAGACCTCAGTTAGGAAACACGCTGCTCTCTTTTCTGGAGCTGACAGAGTGAGATCAAGGACAAGCTGTTTCCTAAGTGTCCCTACTTCCGCTCCTGCACCTTTCCAACTGGCTTTTGTTTGATGCAGACCCGAAGTGGCCACCTAATAAATGAGGCTTGCTGATTACCTGGGCCGGTGATGTTCTGTTAATTTAGGTTTCCCGGGTGACCATCCCAGATGAGTGCCAGGTGGCAACGGACACAGCTGTCAGACCACGTGGAGGTCAGAGCAGTGTCTTCTTGGCTAGAATACACTTTGAAAACCAGTGAAGATCGTCCAGCTCTCCAACTGAGACACTGTCTTGGCATGAGAGCACGCTGTCTCTCCAGAAGTCGGATTTATTGCTTTGGTTTTTTGCGTGTGAAGGCAGAGGTCTTTGGTTTGGGCACAGAGCAGGGTATGAATGCCATAGTTTTTAATTTCCTCTTTCCTGTCCATGTTAAATATTGCTGTTGTCGCAACAACATATGGGACAAGAGTCATTTCTGGGAGAAAGGCCACGACCTCTGCCTGCAAGACAGTCACCGTTACAGTAACGCTCACCTGCTTTGACTATTCCAATTTCCTTCTTTACACTTAGCCAGGAGGTTACTGTACTCAGGGTGCCTTCTATTTTGAGACTTACTCTTCCGGACTAAGCAACAGCCTGGCCTGCTAATGTCCTCCTGTAATCTCACACATTAGGAGGCTGAGACAGGACGATCCTAAGTACAAGCCCAGCCTGGGTAACATAGTGACTTAGGGAGATCCTGTCTCAGCATCAAAACTTGAAAAAAAAAGGAAGAAAAGAAAAAGTCTGGATATAACTTACACTGATGGGGGCTGGGGTTCAATTGCTAGCACTGCATACATACATACATACATATATACATGCATGCGTGCATGCATGCATACATACATACATGGAACCCTCTGGGTAGGCGGTGTCCACACTGGGCCCACAGCGTGGCTTGAAACCTAGATTCTTTGTGTCCGCTCTTGATGATCCACACATTATTTTGATAATCCGCACATTATTTTGTCCTGTGTTACTAAAAGCAAGGGTAGAGTCCTGACTGTAATACCCAACACAGGATTGCACCAACAAGAAAGCAAGGTCTCACTGAGTCACTAGGTCACCCAGGCTGGACTTGTGATCCTCCTGCCTCAGCCTCCCAGAGTGCTGGGATTTCCGGCCTGTACCACCGGGTCCAGTTTCCCCTCAGTTTATTTCCCCCCTTTAATTCTCATAGTCACTTGTTAACATCTCCTAGACATCTCAGTCGTCTTCCTCTTCTCCCTCCATTCCCTCTTCCCAGCCTCTTCTTTTCCTGTGTGCCTTTTTTTCCAATTCCTTTCCCACTTCTCCCTACCTCTTCCCTAATTCTTGCCCGGTCTCTCCCTTTCTTTTCTGTGCAGAGGATAAGGCACATCCAGGGTTTTGGATGGGGTACATATGCCCATGCAGGGTATACAGAAGTCATATGTGTATGCATACATAGATAGGCAAATGTAGATACACACATATTTTCCAAAATTAATCAATGTGATCTAGGTAGTGTTACCTCCTATACAATTTTTTTAATTGAGCCCGGACTTATAATTTTCTACTTACTCATTTATTTTCTACGGGTTTCATCCTCTGCCACATCCAGCCTATGTGGCTCTGGGGAATCCAGAACCCAGGATCCCCCACTTCCCAAGCCACTGCTCTTCAATGCAGAATTAGGCCCCCACTCCCTCCTCTACTAGTTAACTATACTGTATTTTGGAGCTGTTACCCGTGAACTCAGTGGATTAAAATATGATGCTTCTTAACATTGTAAGACAGCTGCTCCAATAAGCAACTCCCTATAACACCCCCTAGAGAGAACAGGCTGTGCTACGAAACCTTTTGTCCTCTAACACATTGTTCGAACTCCAGGAAGAACCTGCTAAAGATTGCGTACTTTTCCCTCCAGTATCAAAAGTCCAGAGAAGCACTTTGCCTTTTTTATTTTATCTTTATATATTGTTTTATTTTTTTCAGAGCATCCAGGCATGTTGGTCTACCCAGAAGCAACATTTTCTTTGCAACAATGGACTTTGACCTTTCTGTTGCCGTTAGACCTTTGTCTGTCTGGTGCTCCGCAAAGCACTTTGCCAGACAGAAGTGGTCCTGACGCGCTGGGCATTTCCAGTGTCTCTTTCCCTTTTCATATCTTCTCCTGAAAGGCTCCCCAGGAAGTGAGGTGGGTGACTCATGCCCGACAATTGTGTGTGATTGTAGAATTTTCTTTTCTTTTTTTTCCCAAGTCGCTGTCATGTTTCCGTGTTCTTTGTTGGCCTTGTGGGTTTGACAGTATTCACTCGAAAGCTGCCCCCTGTCTCTGAAGGCGCAACATAGGGCGTTCCTGTCATCAGATCACCATCATTAGAGAAAGAAGTTTCTGATGGCCTTGTAGCACCACAATCTATTTTTTAATAAACTGGGTATGATTCATACCTGACACTGCATTTTAGCCCGGCTATTAGAGTGTCCACAGCCGTCCCTTCAAGAACAGTGGGAGAAAAGTCGTTATGCAAATCACACCAGGTTTTTGCCTTATCATAGACCAGACTCCCTAAATAGTAGCGAAGTGCCTTCTGGGAAGAATTGATTTTTAAAAAAGGCAAACTTCCTGCAAATCTATGTCTTCAAACTACCCAATGGCAAATCATGTCACAAAACTTGAATGCAGAGACTGTCAGTCTATGGCTTTTGGAGCTGGAAGTCACCAATTGGAGATAAAAATTAGATCTTGAGACCCTCAGGAAGTGAGATGATAAACAGGAAAAAAATGGAAGGGGAAAGCACCACTTAATTACACAAACATAAAGCCATTCCTCCAAAGCAGAGTAGAAAAGATTTGTTTTTTATTTTGAGACAGGGTCTCGCTATGTATCCCAGGCTGGCCATGAACACGTGACAATTCTGTTTCACCCTCTGAGTGCTAGGATTACAGGCATTTCCCACCATGCCCAGCTTGTGCATTGGTAGAAAATTGAACTCACATCCCTGCACTGGCTAGGCAACAACTGTAAACTACTGTGCTATCGATCCAAGCCAAGATAATTTCTACAATACAGACAGAAAGGGCAGAGGCTAGCCAATGAAACAGGAGAATCCACTCATGTTTGACAAAGAACAAGCTCGCTGTGTTCTCACAACCACCTTATTCTCTTTTGCCAACACAACTGTCGCATATGAAGTTTTAATTCCATTTATTCTGGTACAGACATCACTTAAAATTTCTGAACAGAAATGCAAATTTTAGTACAGTAAGCAACATAGCCTGGGTAAATTCTTCTTTCCTTTGAGTAAAACCAAATGCTAGCTTGTTTGCTCCTGAGTTTTCCTCTCTCCCTGCCTCCCTCCCTTTCTCCCTCTATTCTTCTCTTTGCTTTCTTTTCTTCTCTCTTCTTTCTTTTCATTGTGCTGGAGATGCATCTCAGCGCCTTCACACTGAATCCCACCCCCAGCCAGGGCCTCCTACTAAGTCGCTAAGTTGCCCAGGCTGAGCTGGAACTCGTAATTCTCCTTATCTCAGCCCCCCAGAGTGCAAGGTTGCAGGCTTCTTACAGGACGGGTCCCAGCTGCTTTATGTTATTCAATCCCGCGTTTTTGATCAATGGCCTTTCCTGAATAACTCTTTGGGGGTGGTGGGCAGGTGCAAAGGGATGAGAATCATTCAAGTGGGAATTGGTAGCCTGACACTGGCAATCCTTCAGGGTAGAGTATTATAGAGTGTTTGGGTTTTGTTTTCCCCTTCGTACTTTAGTTTAAACGTGTATCTTTGTCAATGATTTGCTGTCAGCACTGGCATAACACTTAGAGTGCTTGCCTAAGAAGGCCTTGGGTTCAGTCCCCCAGCGTCATGCAATCTGTACGTCATGGCGCATGCCTGTGATCCCATCGCTCAGGAAGCGCAGGCAAAAGGATTGCTAAGAGTTCAAGGCCAGCCTGGGCTACATAGTGAGTTCAGGAGCAGGCTGAACTACAGAACAACACCCTGTCTTGGAAACCAAAACCAAGCCCCACCCAAAACAAAAACCAGTCTCTTCCCATCCTGCATCCCCTTCTCCACCAAGTTTTCATCTATATCTCACTCATGCGTCGTGAATACGGTGACATCCGCTCTTGTCCACTTGGGGCACTAGGCGTGGTTGTGACTCACCCCTGCAAGCCCCCGCTTTTCTCATGCTGCCTACACAGTCCTTACCCCCTACTGTGTCTCTCCAGCCACTGTCGTCCTTATAAAACTATATATCAGGACATTGCACTGGACCTCAGTGAACCCGTCAGTGACTCTCCAACCCACGAGGGTAAAACCCATAACTTTCCCACAGCGTCTCCCTTCATGGAGTGACCCCGGTCCACTCATCTGAGTTGGTCTTTGAAAATTTTCTTCTCCTGTGGATTACACCCCAAAACACTCCACTGATTGGGGACCTTTCAGGCTCTTTCTCCCAGCCCTGTGGCCTTTTCTACCTGTGCCATGTGCAGTAGACGCTCTCTGTACTTCCGCTGCATACTTACTCCCTTTCTGCTGTTCAATTCCCAGCTCCGCGGTCACACCCACGAACTCACACACAGCCACACCGGCCCCCCCCCGCCCCCCGGGTACCCAGCGCCAGCCATGCCTCGCCCGTTTTTCTAGGGCACCTGGACTTACAGCCAATCTCTCTCTGTCTCTATTTCTTACCTTCTTTCTCTTTCTTCATCGTCTGTAATTTGGACCATTATTATTTGACTTAGGCTTAATGCCACCTCTGCTGACGTCAGCTCCAGTACGTTATGTTTAGCACCCAGCTGGTGCTAAGCACCCAGCTGGCTTAGCAGCCAGTCCTCTCCGTGTTTATTGAAATACTGCAGGAGTCCATTTCCTGGTGCCTCTCAGCAGCAGGACAAAAGAAAGGCAGGCAGCTCTGAGCTCTGAGGAGAGGGCCCTGTGTTTGCTGTTAACCCTTTTGTGGCACGGCTTCCTTTGTGATGTCAGAGGCTCTAGTGAAGTGGCCACTGTGGTCAGCAGCCTCATCACCACGCCAGGGATGCTGGCCCCAGTTCATTTGCTACCCGGTCTTAGGAGCGCTCCTAAGTCAACACCAACATTTTGGCCACTTGGGAGCAGTAAACTATTCGCACGGGCTTTACTCTGTGAAACCTTGGCAAGTGCCACACCAGTGACGTGCTAACAGAGATCGCGAGTCATATTCTGAATGGTGATGTGTGTCAGTGACCCCCTTGCTGAGGTGGGGAACCAGGGACCTCTGACACACTGCTGACTGGGAGCACCCGTCAGCTGGGTATCCACTCATGCCATCAAAAGGATGTCCTTGATTCTCTGAATGCGGCTTTGACTCTGTGTATGACTGTGTATGTGCGTGTGTATCATGGTGTGTGCAAGATTGTGTGTGTGTGTATGATTTTTTTGCTTTTCATTTTCTCCATTTTTATTAACATGTACATGTGATGCATAATACAATGAACTTGAGTATTTTGTGTGTGTGTATACACACACACACACACACACACACACATATCACTTCAACTTTCCAATCCCTTCCCATTTTTGGCCCCTCCCACACCCTCCCCACCCTCGTAACTCCCAATACTACATCCCCTTGGTTCTACAGAATACTTGTACTCTGGCTTTCCAAAATCAGAGAAACCACGTAATAGTTAACATATTTGATCTTCTGCATCTGACTGACTTCAGCACTCAAACTACCACTCTTTAGCTCAGCTTCCCACCCCTGGAATGGGTTGTGGTGGCCAAGTGTTGATGCCTCTCCCCTGGGTCCAGTAGAGCCCCTTATTGTTGCGATGATTTGCTGAAAGTTCTTTTTTTTTGTATCAGTATATTTCTTGTTGAGATTCTTTAACATGCCCTCACCCAGCAGACCACATAAGAAAAGAACTATTGACTTTTTGTATGTGATTATGTCACACAAAATGATTATATGTACAAGATTATGCGTGTGTCTGTGCATGTGTGGCTCTGTTCAACTGCTACTGTGAATTTGCATGACACTGTATGTGAATGAGTGTATGAGACTATCACTCAGTGTGTGTGACTGTATGAATTTACATGGCTGTGTGTGGATGTAAACATGTATACGTATGATTCTGCGTGTATGTGTGTATGACTTGTTTTGTTTGTTTTTTGAGACAAGGTCTCACTCTGTAGTCCATGTAGGTGTGATCATTAGTTTGTCTTCCTCCTACAGTTGCAGAAGGTCCGTTTCATGTGGAGACTGAACATGGAGCTCACATTCACCTTACCATCAAGGGCAGTAACTCTGTCCTTTATTAGAACATATCTGAAGCCTTTTTTTTTTTTGGCAGTATTGGGCATTGAACCCAGGAGCACAGAGCCTCGCATTAGTCATGTAAATGTCTCACCACTGATCTACACCCCCAGCCCTGTCTCAGCCTTTCCGATGCCCACTTTCCTCGCTGTAAACTAAGGAAGCTGGACCTACTGGCACAGGCCTGTAATTCCAAGCTTGCAAGTGTAAGGCCAGCTTGGGCATCTTTGCCACTCAATGAGATTATGTCTCACAATCAAAATGAAAATAATGGACTGGGGCTGTAACTCAAGGTGACAAACCCTGGGTTCAAGCCCTAGTATTGCAAAAAATACATGCGATTATCACCCGTCTTATAGGATATTGGGGGAATTAAGTGAGTCAGTGGTCATGGAATGACATGTTAGATGTTAAGGATTATATTCTCAGGAGATGTTTAAAGCTCTTCACTAGTGGACAGCAGCCTGGGCCCTCAGTGGTACTGCCTTGTAATACAGGTTCCTCAACAACGAGGACAATTGCAAAGCAGCTACACTGAAAGCCACTGGCAGTGAATTTCACGGGGAAGCCACCAACATGCTTTCTGCTTTAGATTATAAAAAATTGCACTGCACTACAGATTGCTCTATAATCCTCTGCTCATAGCTAAAGATACCTTCATGCAACTCCATGGAGTGTGAAACTTTTTACATACACTCCAGTCCGTTTGGACCTTGGCATCGTCCTCTGCAAATTTCACCTGCACACATTAGCTAACGCTTAGAAAATATGCATTCTGGCCATTCTAGGGAAACGCCTCTTGTTGATAGATGCCTTGTGAGCGCCTTTGCTGCCTCCTAAGGCTCCTTGACTTCTTGGCTTGTTTCAGCCTCTCCGAGCAGTTCTTCCTCCTGAGTTACGTTGAGTTTTCACTGCCGACACTCATCCTTCGACCGAGGGTGCTTTTAGTCTCTCCATAGTCCTTCAGCGCTGCTTAATGATGCCTGTCTTGATCTCTGTGACTGGGGACTTCCTTGCAGACTTTGACCTGTGCATCCTTATCTCTGTGCATCTGCGCTTCTCACGGAAGATTTAATTAAGTTTTAGGTTGTATGATCGCTGTGGAAAATCTCAGGCAGGATCACACAAGTACAGCTCAACAGCGTCCCTGTCCCCTCTTGGGGCCCTCTTCTCATCCTTGTCCAATCACCAGTTTCTGTGATGCTTTTATAAGGCTCGAAGTGTCTCAGGGCCGCTTCACCATTGCAGCGCTCAGGATTTTTCTGCTTAGATTCTATCACGAAATCGTAGCAGTCTCGAACTGAACATCAGGGTTTAAAAGCCAACCCAAAGCGAATCAGGTTCGGGTTTGTAGCATTTCTACTTTTAACCCAACCCTTTGTTGTCTACATTTAAGGACCTAGGTAAATTTCAGTGAAAGAAGAAACAGAGCGAAGAGAGGAGAGAGAAAAAGAAGGAAAAGAGAAAGGGAGGGAGAAAGAGGGAGAGACAGAGGCCACATACTAGGCTGCTGGGAGGTTTTTATTTTTTGTAATTTCCATTGCAGATGCCGAATCACTTAAATCTTGTCTTGATGTTTCCTATGCAGGATAAATGTTCTTGTCCAGCAGAGAATTTGAAAAGCTTATAGAGCATAACAGCACCTAAGACAAGGTGGGCCCAATCTAGTCTTTGTTTTATTTTGTTTTTCAACAACTTCAAAAGAACATGGTCAGCCTCCCATTTATTCCCTCCTCCACACACCATGAGAGCCATCAACTGTCCACTCATTGACCCATTCACTCACCCACTCACCCTCATGAGCTGAGCTAGTCAGGATTAATCGAGTACCTCGTTCGTGCCAGGTACCGTGGTATGCTGCAATAGCGCACTCAAGACTTGCCCTCTCCGAGCAGGTTAGCGGGAGGGAAGTGCACCAGATTCAGAGATCATGATAAGGTCAAAAGAATTCACAGGGGACCTGAGTATATGACATTTTGTTACCTCCGCTATCTTGGAGGTCATACTGCACAAACATGTCGCTGACAAGAAGCCTGCTGCCCTGGGATCCACAGTTGATCTCCCTCCCTGTGAAACATTCCAGGTAGAGAACATTTTGGACCCAGACAAGGACACGCCAATGAGTTGCCTATTGCTGGTCGCGATTAAGCCCTTTCAAAGTGGTGTCGGGCTCAAGAGACGTCAAAGGCTACACCTATCCCCTCTTTTCACTTGAAACCACCTGACAACTTCCAATTATGCCCTGACCCTCTCCCCATCTCGGGGGGGGGGGGGGTCTCTAATATCTTTTCTGCTTGCTTCTTTGTGTTGGTTTTTGAGACAAAGTCTTGCCGTGCAGTCCAGATTGGTCCTGAACTCCGTTTGGAGCCCAGACTGGCCTCAATCTCTCTGCTGAGCTCCCTGAATGCTGGGAGTGTATGCGTGCACCACCACACCCAAATTTATCTGGCACTGGGGAATCGAACTCAGGGCCTCGAGCGTGCTAAGCAAGTGCTTTAACGACTAAGATGTTCCTCCAATCCCCTCTGATATCTCAATGTGTTGAGCTCGCTTGGAGGCTCAGGGCTTGAGTTTCTAGGAGCCCTGTCTGTAACTCTGCCTCTGCCATGCGACTTGGTGTTTTATCAGTCTTCCCGACCTTCTCAGCAAATATATCGGACTGGGTGCTCTGTGCTTCCCCGTCCAAGGGGTCCCAGACTTCGCCACGGCTCTCACCCGGGGCCAGCCCAGCCTCGGCTTTCTCTTACCCTTCCCGACTGACTTGACATTTCCTGATCTTCTCCTCATGTAAATCCTCCGACGTTGTTTCTTCATTTCCAATGCAAGGAATTGGTAATAAAACCCGATTTCATTAGCACCCTCTCTCCATTCCTCCGGAGGGGAAAGCAGGTAATAAAAATCATGTTTGGGCCGCTATATTATTTCTCCTTCTCTGCTCTGAGGCAGCGTGTTGTTATTTGATTTAGGACGAGCCGTGGACTATCCGAATAGATAAATAGTTGGGAGAAATTAATTCTCTTGTTGGTAAAATATTATTTTATTAAGTTTTATTGGATTTTAAACATGGTACAGTTCAACAGAGGAGTATGAGACTTCCCCTGGTAGATATTTGCTGTGCGATAAATGAGTTAGATTTGAAGATAAAGAGAAATTTTTAAAACTTCTTTGAACTGCAGCAGGCAGACGATTTGTTCATTGATTTAAGTGGCAAGTTTTTAAACGGATTATATCACGCAGGTGGTCTGAATGATTAATGTGACACTATCTAGCCACAAAATCCTAGCTTCAGTTATTAAAACTTGAGCTCTAGTATAATTTAATCTTTCAAATTCCATGGAAATATTACTGAGTTTCCTGCAGGAGTATAACTTTTTAAAGGCTCCTATATCTAGTGTGTGTGTGTGTGTGTGTGTGTGTGTGTGTGTGTGTGTGTGTGTGTATATATATATATATATATATATATATATATATATATAGTTCAATGTAGATTATTGTAGGTACTCTACGTGAATAACATATATGAAACTATGTAGATGCAAAGTAAGAACTGGCATTTCTATTTAGATTGGCATTTACATTGGCAGTTCTATTCTCCTCCTTGGATTTATTATTTGTACTTCTAACACGATTTTAATTATACATTTGATTTTAAGTTGTATATATATATATACACATGTATATCTGCATTTAAATACAAATATATGCAGCTGTACACATATACATATATTTGTGCATTTATACACAAGAAGGAAACAAGACATAAGTCAGTAAAAGCAACAATGTTTTGCTGCTCACGTTAGACATTACGTGATGAAAGTCCAGGGAAATATGCCTGGCTTGAAATTTTTAGCATAAGTCTTGAGCAGAAAGGAGGAGTTTTATTGTCTTATTATTTTTGACTATTTATGTATCTTACTCAAGGGTGAAAATGTCTGTTTAAATAGTTTGGTGGTTTTTTTTTTTCTTCCTTTAGTAAGGTCAGGGTCTTTGCACTGAGCTACCTTCTTAGCAATATATATATATATATATATATATATATATATATATATATATAATATATATATATATATATATTTTAAGTAGAGTCTCACTGAGTTCCTCAAGCTCAACTTGAATTTCGAGGTCTCCAGCCTCAACTTCCCAGAGTGTTGGGATTACATGTCTGGCTACTTTTATCATTTTGAATTGGCATGTTGCTCTCTCACTACTACTATCAGTAGTAATCTCTGTTAAAAGAAACAGAGCTAATTACACACACACACACACACACACACACACACGTATTATTATCGTTCATGCATGAATTCCAAATTCTGGAACGCATTCGAGACACAGGATTACAGGGATCAATGAGCAGCTCTATCCACCTTTTTTCCGAGGTTCACCCCTTTCCTAGCTGACCACTGCTCAGGTTTTTATCGTGATATTCATGTTGGGGCCTTTTATGCCATTATTGTGTAGATTTCATAAGAAGGACACCCATACACATATAAAATTAGGCGAGAAGAAAGCTAAAATTGTATACATGATACATTTTTAAAATTCATGAATCACATACCCCTCAATGTACTGAAGCCTGAGATTCATTTGAATTAGTTGATTATTGGTCTAATTTTTGATTTGTATGCTTTTAAGTCATTGTGGCCTTCTGCATGCTCCGTATCGCTAAAATTACGACTTTCAAATAATAAGGCAGAATTTCAATGGGGAAAAAAAAAAGAAAAAGAGCTACTTACTGGGTAAGAAAGAATTATTTATACCCATATATTTAGAGGTAGAGAAGTATGCTACGTCACATAGAATATACTTCAACCAGCTGTGTTTTTCTACTTGCAGATAGCATTTTCATAGACTTGCTTCCCAAGTAACTTTACATAAAATGGCCTCCACTTTACCTTTTCTTCTTTCCAATCCCGAAAATGTAACTATTTTTTTCATAATATTTAGCCTTCTTGAAAACAATAATCTTGAAAACACATTTGTGTTTCATAATTCTGTGCCCTTCACCCCAACAAAAAGTCAATTCTGTGACACCCGTATCCTTCTGAAAAACTGCAGAGAGTCAACAAACACTCAGAAAATATTTGAAAGGAAGGGAAGGTACTTGTTAAAAT
Source organism: Ctenodactylus gundi (assembly GCA_004027205.1). Classification (NCBI taxonomy): domain Eukaryota; kingdom Metazoa; phylum Chordata; class Mammalia; order Rodentia; family Ctenodactylidae; genus Ctenodactylus; species Ctenodactylus gundi. Next base: position 51,634 of record PVKB01005191.1, read on the forward strand.
TTAGATGTAAAATGTGTCCTGAAAGACACCTGGGAGGGTTGTAAAAGGGGATAGCATCATTGGGGTTTGATATTTGTCAGGGGATTCATAATTAATGAGATTATACTTCAATATGCTGGTGTTTCGGTGGAGCCCACTGATGATTGGAGAATGGTAGAGAACAATGGATTTCTGTCTTTTCTCTCCAGCCCTTTCTTCGCTCTCTCTCCCTCCACGCCCCTCGCTGCTACCATCTGATGAACAACTTTCCCCTGTCGTGCCTCTCTGCTGTGGAAGAAACCTATGAAACTGAGAACCCAAATAAACCCTTCCCCTTTTCAGTTGTCTGTGTCAAGTATTGTGTGTGTAAGTAATGGACAGCTCGGTAATATAAAGCTCACGCAAGAAAACTTAACTGTGGATTTCTCTGGTGTCATTTCTGGGCTGAAAGTACAGAAATTACCTTCAGTAGAAGAGAATTTAATCTTGCTTTGGTGCCAAAAAAAAAAAAAAAAAAGATCTGCAGACTAGACAGCGTTTCTTCCACTTGCCATTTATCAATTGTCTTCAGGTCGAAAATAATTTTTATGCCAAAGAGACATCAAAGGGCAATCTATTTAGGTCTCATCTGCCCTGTTCTCCTGTGTGGCATAGTTCTTTTTCTGCGGTGGTTTTACATGTTCATGACTGTTACTTACCAATACCTACAGCAATGTAAAATCTCGGACTGCCAGTTCCTTGTCCCTTTTCCGCCCTACTCCTTTCCTGGTGCGAGGGGCAACGTTCTCACCACACAGGCATGTGCTCTATGAATAGCATGCACAGTACCCCTGAGTACGATTTTAGGTAGAAATCTGCGTATTTGTTCCCATTTTCTTGCATAATCGTGGCAGCTCCTCGGCAGTAGAAATGACTTAGATTTCTGGTTTCACACTAAAATTTTCCTCTTCCTTCTTTCTATTTTTTTTTTTAAATTTTAGTAAATCTCCTGTGCTTACTGCGTAATGTGCAGTTAAGAAGATAGCACTGGCAAAGAATGCCACACGTTTGACTAGCTTTTGTACGTTCTGAACTACACATACACGTGCTCAGAGAATGGCTTCACTCTGTGGCAATCCTTAGTTCAGTTATGTTTCCCTTGATAACAAATCACTCGGATCCTCAGTGGACGCAAGCAAGAGCCCTTCACTCTTTTCACCTCCCACACTCAAATCTGTAGCACGGGCAGGTCTTGGAGGGCTGGCATCTCCGTTAATCTCTTCCCACTGGGGCACAATACCTGGCACTCATGGCTGGAGGACGGAAAGTGTCACTGTCGCTCACAATTCCGGCAGGTCTCAGTCCATTCCTGAGCTGCCAGAAATGGTCAAAGAGCAGGAGGGGCAGCCTAGCTAGAGGAAAGTTTCTGACAGCATAGCAACAGGAAGCAGAGAGCGTTAGGGGTGGAGCTGTGGAGCTGGGACCGGAAGTTTAGCCTTCCGGGTCACTACCCGCCCCCTCCACGTGACCCACCCCTTTCCGGCCCGTATTCCAGTGACGTGTCCCTTCCAAGTTGACCCCACCTCATGCACAGACAGAGTGGACTTCCTTCATCCAATCACCTTGCAAACGCACGAGACTGTTAGGGGACTTACACATCCAGCTATCCTGGCCTGGCTGGTCTCTGTTCCGTGTGAGAGCTGGCTGGCTGCACGTGTTGCTGGGGGTGAGGCACCGGGAATGTGAGGCATGCCACACCTGGGGACCAGGCCGGCCAATCTCCTGGGGTGTCAGTTGGGGTGCTGCTGCCCGCCACATTAATATATGACTTCCCATGCGGATTCTTGCGTACTCAAGGCACAGCACCTTACATCCGGAGCCGCGGGAGCCGTTGCACGGACAGGGCACTCATTGACCGAGATCAAGCTCAGGGCCACCTTTGAAGCGAGCTATGGACACGTCAGCAGCCCGTTTTTATATTTGTTTATTTACCTATGCGTTTATTTCATTTACTTATTTTGACCTTGAGACAGGTTTTTGCTAAGTCGCGGCTGGACTAAACCTTAGAATCCTTCCAGAGGGCTGGGATGACCGGCCTGTATCATTGGATCCGGCTCCTGCTTTGCTTCTTTGTGGTGCAGTCAAATTTCCTTTTATTGGTACAGTCTCCCGCTCTTTCACGGTACGTCTATGTAGGTGTTAGTGAGCTTTCCGTAGGTAT
>PVKB01005191.1:53912-106828 GCA_004027205.1 Ctenodactylus gundi
AAAAACAGATTCCCAAGGCCAATTTCTAGAAACACCAGAACGTTGGTTCTTAAGTGCCCTTCCCACTGGTTCAAAAATGAACCAATGACAAACCAGGTTTCTACCCCTTCCAAGAAGTGCGTTGTGCTTGCATGACTGAGCCCCAAATCCAGGAGAAGGGTGGAAGACTTTCTTTCCTTTGCTCCCATCTCGACAGAAGAAGGCAATTTTCCATGGAGATTTTGAAGGGCTCAGTTGGCACAGGCCTATCATGCCAGCACTCTGGGAGGCTGAGGTCGAAGAAGGAACAGTTGGAGCTTAGGTGGGGTCACTTAGTGATAGAATGAGGATCTGTTATTTAAAAATAAAGGGGGGAGGGCTGGAGTGCAGATCAGTGTGAGGTTCTGGGGTTGAATCTCACACCACACACACACACACACACACACACACACACACACACACACACAGACACACACACACACAGAGAGAGAGAGAGAGAGAGAGAGAGAGAGCTCACCATTTGATATTTATTTGTTTTGTTATCTGCATGTACATCCAAGGGCTTTAGGCTTCCTTTCAGTGAATAAATGAATATTTACTGAGCTTGTACACGTCAGAAGCTGTGCCAGGCTCTGCAGATCCTAAGATACCAGCCACAGTTTCCTCCCTCAAGAGGCGCCCGTGCTGCAGGGGAGGGAGTCGGAGAGCTCCAATTCTTGTGATCTATCTTGAAAGGAAGCTAAAATTTCATACAACTTGCGGGGAGTTCAAGTACTTTAACGGTACAGATTCTTTCACAGGATGAGAGTATGGTGCTATGAAATTCCAAAGATTCATTTAGGATCAAAATAACCCAGTGAACACAGATATTTAAAGATAGACCTCATTCCCTCTCCAAGAGAAATCATTGTAATTCATTTGTGACTATATAAATAAGCGCTTGTGATATGTACCGGCATGCTAGTGTAGGATATATACATAATAGTAGATTTGGCCAATGCTTATTTCCATAGTATTTTTGTCCTCTGGCTACTTTATATTACATTTGCAGGCAAATGCTTCCACGAAAATTCAGGTAGATGAATATTTGGCTAAAATTTAGCAACTGTTAAAGTGTTATGCTTTGATAAACCACCACCAAACTTCTAAACGAGCTACCCGTGTTATTCCCTAATTGAATATTTTAACACTTTTCCTCTGTCGAGCTGGTGTTCCATTATATTTTCCATTCTGCGCCTTGCTTTTCATGCATTTAAAGTGCTGGAGCAGCTGTTTATTTGGAAAGGTTCCATTATGACCATAATAATCTCCAACTAATTGCACATCAAATATTTATTTCTTGCATATTAAATTAATGAAGCAGTTTCAACAAGAGAAAAATTGGATCAGGTTGGCAAACAGAGCCTATAAATTCATGAAAGATTCCCAGTTTCCTTTTTGGCAGGACTTCTTTAATACAGATTAGCAATCTTTAAATGGGAAATCTTCCCATTATCTGGCTGTGACTTCTTAAATATATATGCTTCATTTTTTTTTTAAATGCTTTTTTGAATTTGGCTTCTCCATACCACAGAATGGTTTCACAATACAAAAAAATCATATTACGAATTTTCAAATAAACTGCTTGCTCCTTTGTCTTGATTTTTAACATTATCTTTTGACTAATTCTACTGTGACACTACAGTTTTTCCCCCCAGTGGGTAGACTATTGTTTCTTTAGGTTTTACGTTTTAGGAAATCTGTCAATATATAACCGGGAGGCAGAGGACTACATGTGTTGTACAGTTTGGTGAGCTCTACCATATACAAACACTTCTAATACCCATAATTGAGATAACAAGCTCTCAAAGGGTAACACACCCAATACTTGTGAAAGTTTTCTGCATCTGTTGTTTGTGGCAAGAACACTTCACAGGAGTTCGATACGCTTCAACTTTTGCCCACAATTATATTTTATTAATATACGTTTGCAACATGTAATAATCGCCCGCAAAGAATCGGAGCACATGCCTCTACTATGATCACTTTATTTCTGCTTTTTTCTCCTCTTCCTGTCTCCAAACACTGTTTTCATCTTCACAAAACTCTACCTCCCTTTTTCTTGCCATCTCTCCTTCGTCTTTCCCTTTTAAGTGTTTGCGTTTTGGGTTTCTCGTGAAACCACGCAGTGTTTGCCCTACTGCGTCTCATGCATTTTGTTTACCACTGAGGTCTTAAAGTGCATCCGTTTTCCCTCAAAGGACTCCAGTGTCTTTACGGTCAAGTAATGCTCCATTGTGTGCATATATACCACTGAACTTTCTGCGACCTTCTTAAATTTTGAAGTATGTAATGTCCTATTGTTAAGCCAAGCTATGATGAAATACAGCAGATCTGTGCTAGTTTTTTTTTATGCAGCATAATTGAAACTTTATATCCATTAAACAGCTCCCGGAAGTCACTGTGGTCTCATTCCATTCATTTGACAATTTTAGATATAGCCTCTAAGTAGCATGACTCACTCTTCGTCCTTCTGCGAGTAGCTTTATTTACGTGAACAAACGAGTCTCCACAGAAGGCAGAGCAGTCCACAGGTATACGGAAGGCTGCTCAAGGTTATGCATCACCAAGGACACACACGCCCCAGATGCTTGTGTGGTGGCCTTTGTTAGGTAGAAGAAGGGAAGGATCCTAGGCAGGGTGCGGGGCAACCGGAGCCCTGTTTGCTGTTGGTGAGAATAGGACCCTGTACCGTGGGCAGGGAAAACAGTATGGAGGTGTCTTTGCACACAAGCAAGGGTACCAGCAAGTGGTTCAGCAACCCCACTTTCAAGTCTTTATCCAGATAGGTTAGAACCCGGATCTTGAACAAATATCTGTGTTTTCATGATCGTAGCAGCACAATTTACAACAGCCCAGAGGTGGAGTCAACTTCACTGCCCTTCGTGGGGGAAACACGTGAAGAAAATCTGGGCTAGACACACAGCAGACTATTATTTACTCCTAATGAAAAAGGAATCTGAGATGTTTATGACAATATAGATGGACCTGTTGGTCATCCTGCCAAGTCAACGTGTGGACTTAGAACACTTTGCTAATTCAAAGCAGCAATCGGCTAAAGATTTATTCTGAAAATGTATTCTAAGAATCAATTGCTACTTTCAACGTGCACTTTCTCTTTTTATATATGCTCTGCCAGAATTCCAATACTATTTTCTTTTAGAGCGATTGCTGGTGTATACAGAACAACTAATTGTTTGGGGAAAGCGAGCCAAGGAAGAATTTCTCTGAGCAATTGATCTGTCGATGCTAACAATAATACCACAGATTTCTTTCATTGGAACAAATTATGTCACACTTTTTCAGTAGAGACAGCTGGCATGGTAGCCACTGAGTGAGGCCGAAAGTGATTTGCAAATTTTGGTGAAGTATATCCCTCCACTGTATCTCCAGCAACTGGCCATCCATCTAGTTCTATGAGGCAGTAATTATCCCTTTCTGCCTAATCCTTTTGAGTGAGGTTTCACATGCTCTTACTTGTACATGAAACATAGTTTTCCTTTACTTGCAGGAATTTTTTTTTTTTTTAGGTGTCATTGGAAAGAACTCGGTATGCTGTTTCTTAAAACAACAAAGTCACACCGATGATTTGTGCTTTAGGTGGGGCAGGGTAGGACTCTCCTGTCCCTCCCCAGCCTCCACCCCTGACCCTTTCCTAGGGGATAATCATTACTGATAGAAGGAAACAATAACGCATCGCATATAGTATATGATCCGAAAATTGCCCAACATGGCAGCATTTGTTTTGTGTAGAAGTCTATATTGAAAGGAATCTGATATATCCAAATTTCTCTGGGTGTTTGGAGATGGTGAGTGTAACCAGTGGTCCTCAGTGTGGGCACAGGACCAAAGGCAGGAAACACAACAGGTTGAAGTGATTTGCTGAGCTGACCTGGAATGTGAGTTCACTTTCTCCTCCCACTTCTTTTTTATCTTCGTTCTCTCTTCCTCCACCTTTTCTCATTCCTTCTCTCTCCCTCTCTCTCTCTCTCCCTCTCTCTCTCCTCCTCTCTCTCCTTCACTTTATCTCCTCCTCTCGCGCCTTCTTCAGCCTCTCCTTTTCTGTCACCTGTTCCCTTTCTCCTCTCTCATGCCACTTTTCTCCCACAGGAAGCATCCACTCTCCAACTCCATACACTCCAGGCTCATGCACGCTCACACTGGGCCTCGATTAAGCGCAAGAAACCCATTGGTAGCTGCCCATCTCCAGCAGGCACTTGCCCTTCCATCTCTACCTTGGACGCTTCAATGTATTTTAAAGACAGATCCAAAAGCAAGAAGGAAATACAGCAACACTGCTGGGGGGACAGGAGCTCACGACAGATGCCACTGTAGGAGTGCCCTGTGTTTGGTGCTAGCACCTACTGGAAAAACCAAGTGTGGCGGCAATGCCTTGGGAACTGGGCCGGCAAGCACATATCTTCCCCGACAGGGCGCCCCCCTGCCCAGAACTGAGACACCACCCAACAGGAGGAGGCTGAGCACACAACATGGGTATCTGATCAAAGTTCAGAAAAGTCATAACAAAATTGAAGATAACTATACTTCCACTTTCAAAACATTGACACACCAGTTGTAAGGTTTTCCAGTCCAGCTTGAAGAAATACAGTTAAATCAAGACTAGAAGCATAACGGGAAATGAATATGATCCTGTGCCCCTATAGAGAGAGTGGGAAGTTTGCACCAGGCAAAGGCAGAGAGATCTAGCGAATGTTATGACCGTGTATCAATGTTACTGTCATCCCCTCTGCAGAAATGGACATTCTTTCTCCAAACTTATCATTGACATCTCAGGAATTTGCCCGCTAGTCAGTGGTTGCCTTCAAATATTGCTAAGTGTCCCTTGCCAAACTCTGTTGTTGGGAGACAGTCATCCCCAGCCAAAGTCTGTTGTCCCTGGTCAACCTCATTCCATGAGAATGACATCTGGGACACTCCAATATATATACATATATATATGATACATCTTACCAGAGGATCCTGTGAAATGGATCAAATACATCTCAATGGGTGTTTATCTATTTATCAAAATGAAAAATACACCCCAATGGCTGATTACTTCCGATGAACACAAACGGATTTCAGTTTCAGTTTCTTGCACCCAAATTTCCTGGATTTGATGCATAACAAATCAGGTATTCCTTTTTAAATAAGTCTGTCTGAAATGAGTATACACGTTAGAATTATTTGAGGACATTTTATATAAAGGTCTTATACACTGTTGTTAAAAATGTGAAGTATCAATAGTACAGCCATATGGAAAACAGAATGAAGCTTTCTTTTAAAAAATCGCTTTGGGGAAAACTTCCATATGATGCAGAAATCCTGCTTCTGGGTATACATCCAAAGGAAGAAGCCAGCATTTCAAAGGAGATACCTGCCCGCCCTGTTCACTACAATACAATTCACAATAGCAAGAGATGAAAACAACCGAGGTATCCATTGGCACATGAGTGGGTAAATGTGGTACATATACATATTGGAATACTATTCAGCGAGAAAAGGGTGACGTCTTCCTCTTTGCTGTGATTTGCATGACATGCGTACATGATGCAAAACGCACTAAGCCATGTCTTTTTCCCCCTCTACGTATCTGGGCTATAATACATTACTTATCCAATAGTCCTGTGGTTTAAAATACAACTCTAAGATGAGTGAGTTACACCTAATGGGTGTGCAAGAGACTGGTGACTCCAGTGACTATTCTTTTGGGGCACTTAACCCTTTCCAATGATTTTGGTGACTTCCTTTTCTCAGTCGCAATTCCATTTTCAAAAATTGTCTAGGGAGCTAAACAAATCAGTGGGATCATTTTCAATTCATTATTTTTGCCTCCATATTGGTAAACTGCAATGTATATTCAAACCATTTTTTTCCCCATTAAAATTATGTGAGTGGTACACGGTATGGATCACAGCAGGCCCGAGCATAACTTTGCTTCTTTCGCCTTTGAAGAGATTCCGCCTCTGGTTAAACTTTTGACTCTTAAAGACTCACCTCCCAACCCTCTGTAGATATGACTTGATCTGTTATTGTTTGGTATTACAATGAAATACCAGACCAGTTGAGGCAAACTTCTTTCCATTGTGAGCCAGGGTAGCTACGGATGTAGCTTCACTTTTATCTAACTGATGGTGACACCGCCTGTCTGGGTTTGCTTCTATTTTTATGAACATTTCCTGTAGCTCAAGTCATCCCATTCAATCCGCAATTGTGTTGTTTTGTCCCTTTAGAGAAGTTTCCTTTTGTTATATTCTTGGCTATTATTTCTGCTCCATTTGCTTCCAAATCATCTTCAAGACCATTAATTATAAGTTGATTCTTCCTTTGTCATTCTGTAATTTTAATCTCTTTTCATTTTCATCTATTTGTCCTATTTTTCTGCATTCTGGGAAAGCGTCCCACGTTGTCACATGCCAGGAAGTTGATTATGTTTTTTTTCTTAGCCTCAGACTCATTTTTTAATAATTCCAAGGCAAATTTAAATTTCATCACGGAGTTTTACATTTCTTTTTTTATTTTAAGTCAAGTCTGTGTCCAGTTTACTCTTTCCACATCTTGGATTCCATGTTTTCACTTGTATTTGCAATGCTGGAAGAATAAAACAAACCCAAATACTCTAATTCCAAAAACTTCTTAATGGTGTGTGTGTGTGTGTGTGTGTGTGTGTGTGTGTTACTAAGGATTGAGCTCGGGGTCTTCACACTCAGCTACATCCTCAGCTTCCTTTTTAAATTTTTTTATTTTGTGACAGGCTTTTCACGAAGTCTCTGAGATGCCCAAGCTGGGCTTGAACTTTGCGCCCCTCCTGCCTCCGCCTTTCAGAATTTAAAAAAAAAAAATCTCATTTCTTTACAGGCAGATGACAGTGTACCAGGAGCATCTTGCCCCTCTAGGAGGACCTTCTGCTACCTTTCAAATGCTTCTCTTTCTCAAAGTTAAGCAACAGCTGAATCTGGAGATTTCTGTGTCTTCCCTGTAGTTCTCTGAGAAGTGCTTCCTTGCTGTGAGCCATTTACACTTCTATAGATAACACGCACAAAATTAGGAAAAAAAACATGAAGGTCTATCTTTGTCCTGCCCGGAAATAGGTTTGTATCTCACACCAGATGAAGCCACGCTGTAAGGAACAGAGAGGGTCAAGACTGAACCCCAAAGCAAGGCGTGAACAGCACAACAGGGCCAGAGGGGTGGGATGCCGGCTTAGCCCTGATCCCCACTCCTGGGGGTCTCTGTCTTTTCAGCCCTCTCTGCCATCTCTTCCATTTCAAAATCAGCCTTTGTGCAAAATGAAAGCACTCCACAAGCTCATCTTTAAAAAAAAATTTTTTTTTGAAAACAGGGTCTCGCTCCGTAGCCCAGGCTGAACTCACTGTGTAACCCAGGCTAGCCTTAGACTCATGGCAATCCACCTGCATCCACCTCTCGAGGGCTGGGATGACCACCTGGTTTATGTGGTGCTGAGGAATAGAACTGAGGGCCTTGCATTCCTAGGCAAAGCCCTTTAACTGTCGCACCATTCCTCCAGCCAAGCTTGTCCTGCAGGGTTCTACTGAGAGAGTTGACGAAACACCAATCAGTGACTGAAAATTTATTGTATGCGAGGAAGGTAGGACCTGTCGGAGACATGGAGTGCTTCCCTGCAAGCAATTTATACATTTCGAGGCGGGAAACAATTAGGGAGGAGGCTTGCCTGAGGAACAATGGTACTTGATGAAACGCCCCCTGACATGAGATTTTAAATTTTTGATTTTATTTCATTTTTCTGGGACTGGAAATCAAGCTCACAGTTTTCACGCTGAGGTAACACCTCAGCCCATTATTTTTTTTTTAACTCTTGATTTTCAGGCAAAGTCCTGTTAATTCACTAACTTGCCCAAGCTGGCCTGTGATTTGCAGTTCTCCTAGCCCGGCCTCCCAGTGTGCTGGGGTGACAGGCCTATGCCACAGGACCTGGATGGTGATTTTTAAAAAATGTATATGTATTTACTTATCTTTGGTGCTGGAGGTTGAGCTGAGTCTCTTTTGCATACTGAGCACATGGTCTATTGTAAGCTACTACCCCTATCCAAGAAGATGGTTTTGCCCAGCACTCCAAGCCATGCTAACAGGACGGACTAAATAGGTTTTAAGGAGCCAACAGTCACATAGGAAAAGAAATGAGTTATGAGGGACAGGGACTGCAGCAGAGAATGCTGGGTAATATCACTAACTGAGGAAGAAAAATCTAAAGATACCGCAGGTGCCTTGTGCCATATGCGTCATACCCATGATTATGATTTTTTCTTAACAGTTTCATGTAATTATGGGTCGGAAGCCACTGTGGGGAGTACAGGCTTAGAGAGTCAGGTGTGTGAGCGTCGCAGCTGTGTGCCTGGCCACTGCCTTGTCTGTAATGTGTCAGGTCTGAGAAGGTACCTCTGCATACATCCATCTTTTCAGCTATAGATACTGTAATATGACTACCAATGGCATTGTATGTGGAAAGGGCACGCTTCCCAAAAGCCAGAAAGGACTGTGCATGTGCGTTGTGTAGACCTATTTCTATTGCAGGTCAGGGAGTTTAAGCTTAGAGAAGTTAGGTGTATCCAACTACGTGGATTACATATATATGGCGGAACCATAGAATATTCTAGATCCAGACTCAGAGAATGGGCACTAGGTTTAGATCTAAAATGTCCCCACCCAGGTCTCCCAAGTTGGGAAGGTGGCTGGACTGTGGGGTGCTATGCTGTTCTCTGTATCAACCTCCTGATGACTCCCAGTGGTGTTGCACTGAGGGGCTTGGTTGGACGTGGGTCACGGCGTTGTGATTTGGGAAGCTGTCACCAGCCCTGCCCTTCTGTCCATTTTCTGACCACCATGTGTTGAACACCTTTCTCCGCACCAACACTCACTTTATTGCTGTTTCTGCCTTGAGAGTAGCTCAACACGGAGACTTCTGAAAATATGAGTGCACATCAACCTCTCCCCTTCTAACACGTGGGTGCCAGCAATTGTTTCTCAGCGACAGGAAGGTGACTAAGAGAGGGACCTAGAGAGAAAAAGGTATGGGTGAGCAAGAGCGAGGGACTCATCTGAAGTCATCTCGGTGGACCTGCCTCACTGTGGCTTCTCCAATACTCAGTTCCTAAGTGCCTGGCTCACAAACTTTCAGAAGAACCTGACCTTTGCTTTCCTCGTAAAAGAGGAAACAGGAGAGTGGATTTCGTGTCGACTAAGCACAGTCACCTCACCTCAGCCTTCAACAGACCTCACAAGGTGGATTAAATTTAGAAATCCTAAATGACGTGGTTCAATGTTGCTTTCTTTAAGAAAATTAGCATGCCTGTATCCGTGTCACACTTAAGGTGTTGTGTGGGGCTGTAGATGTCAATGAGGCCATCGTGGCTTCTCCCGGTCACTAGGTGTGGGATGATAAAATCACCTGGTGACAACAGGCTAGAAAAGTAGCCCAAAAGTCCCAGTGTCTTTGAGAGTTTCTCCGCTATTCCTTGTGGTGTCCCAGGACTGTGAACCAAAGGATGCCACTGAGGATTGTATGTGCTGGGGACGTAAACACAGGACACTGACCGGCTGCAGAGGCACACGCTCACCTTAGGCAAGCAGGGAACTTGCCTTGGCTTCTCACGTCTGTCTGTCTGGGATGATACTGCACTCCTTCCCTCCTTTCCTCTAGAGGCTCAGTCCTAGGCTGGAAGACTTTTTTCTTTAAGACAAAACTTTTGGGATAAAGAAGGCGATAGGGAGCAATTGTCTGTTGATGTTGGCCATTCACGAGCCTGAAGATCTGGTGCTGGACGGTCGGGAAGCTTTGGGCTATTGTCAAAGGAAAACATGTCTTTTCTTAGTTGAAGAAAAGTTGAATTTCCAAGCTTCTCTGTGTAATGACAGGCAAGGCCCAAGTACCACTTTGGGATCGTTTGCTAACCCAGTGCTCACTGCAGACTGGCTGCGTGGGAATTACCTTGTCTCCTTGTGAGAGAAAGATCTGTCCTGGCCATGCCACAGTGGGAGATATTAGGAGAAAAATTATGCTTGTAATTCTATCAAACCTTTTAAAGGGTAGACATTCCGCTTAGCACTTACAAAGATTTTCTTAGGAACATTCATCTTATATCAGTACCTCTATTTTATATGGGAGAAAGGTGAGCCTAAGTGGAGGTAGTCAGGTGTATCCCATCTCTAGTTGAGATAATCAACTTAAAAGAAGGAAAGATTTAGTTTTGGTTACAGTTTCAGAGGGTTAAGTTCATGGTCACTAGATCCTGTTGACTCACGCCTGTGGTGAGACACTATATCATAGTACAGGCAGCAAAGACAGGTAGAGGAGGAAGCTACTATTGTGGTTTGGCTCTGAAATGTCCCCTGAAAGTCTCATGTATTTGAATGTTATAGATTATCTATGGAACCATGTTCTCTTCAGAGACTAGGGCCTAGTCTGGAGGGGTGCATTACAGGCATGTACATTGGATTGAGGCATGTAAGTTGGACTATAGGCATGTAGTGGGGGCTTACTGCACTTTCCACACCTGGATCCAGGAGGGGCTGATCACTGGGATGAGACCTGGAAGGATATATAAGTGGCTTCCTACCTTCCTTGGGGTACTAGTCTCCACTTGCCTTGACGTGGTTTCCTGTGTGTGGTGTCATGAGAAGCTGCCTCCACCTCTGCCTCTGCCATGTACTTCCATGGCTGCCGGCCGCCCCTGAGTGGACTGTGACCTTCTGGAACTGTGAGCTAAAATAAACCTTTCCTCCCATAAATTTGTGGATGTCAGCTATTGAGTCACAGCAACAAAAAAGTAACTAAGACAGCTACACAGAGAGAGAGAAGAGAGAGAGAGAGACAGAGAGAGAGAGAGAGAGAGAGAGAGAGAGAGAGAGAGAGAGATGGGCCTGGAGTCTAATATCCTCTTCAAAGGCACACCACACCCCTAATATGGTAACATTTTTCTTCTAGGCCCTACCTTCTAGAGATTGAACCATTTCCCAATAGCATCACAGGCTAGGGACAAACCTCTTAACATATGAGGAGTTCTGAGGGACACTGAAGACCCAAACTTTGGTTGCAAGGTGTCAATCAGTTGTAAGGATCATTACTAAGTGGTGGCTCCAGGACTAAAACCAGGTTTGTCCAATCTGGGAAATTGTACTCTGGGTTTCCATGGCTCACTGGCCTCAGTTGGTGGGAACGGAGAGGGAGGAGAGACTCCCTCAGTGGCTGGTATAGTTCTGAGTTTCTTTGCTCTCTTAGGATCCTAATGTCCTATATCATGAATGTGCTTTTCTATGAGGAAACATATACTACCAGACCTTTAGAAGTGAGAATAATTAAGCTTCTTATGCCAAAGCCAGAAGACAGCAGAATGGATACTGTTTTATGTTTTCTGTTGCTGTAAGTGGTATAGCATGGGCCGAGTAATTTACGAAGTATAGAGGTTTATCTATCCAATGGTTCCGGAAGTCTGAGGGCATGGGTAGCTCCAATATCTGGTGAAAGCCTGCTTTCTGCCTCCTGATACGGCAAAGCCAGCATTGTAGCCTGGTTGCTCTTTCTGTCTTCATAAAGCCACTAAGGACATGGTGAGGACTCCACCTTTATGACCTCCCCTAACAGCAACTACTCCCCAAAGACCCCACCTCACAATCACGTGAGCCCCAACCACCGTTTCACGGGGGGCACACTTGCAAATCACGATAGTGTTCTTTGTTTCTTCAAGATGAATTGCCATGGATTTCAAATCAGTATGGTGACTTTTCGGCAGAGCCATTCAGTTAGTATATGCAACTAAAGTGCTGTTCAATATGTTTGTTGATTTATGACAAAGTCCTTCTACTGTATGTGACGCTTTAGAGAAAATGACATAGGGAACCGTACCTTTCATTTGAAGTAGAAAAAGAGGTGAGAAATTGCACATGTAATATACAAAGGTGTATCCTTCAGGATAGCTGCAGCTTAGGAACCTGTCTCCAACCCCAAGTTCAAGGCATGTGGGCTGAAAGGTGCTACTGGGAGGTTGCCGGGTGACACCCTAAATGTTGGCCACGAGCTAATGCTTTTCATTTCTTTGCTTTTGTTTGCTTGTTTGGTTTTGAGGTAGGCTCTCACTTCGCGGCCCAAACTAGTCTTGAGCTCACTCTGTATCCCAGGCTGGCCTTGAAATCACAGCAATTCTCATGCCTCAGCCTCCAGATGGCTGGGATTACAATCTTGCACCACCACGCCCAGCTTCTGAGGTAATGATTTTTAAGTGCCGTCTTTGTGCCTTGCCTAGAGCAGTGTTTCTCATTTTCAGTGCCACACAGCTTCCCAGGGACCAGAACACCCAGGTGTTTTCCTCTCGAAGTCATCTTGACTCAGGGACCCAAACAGTGCAGGTGAACTGGCGTGCTATGTGGCTTGTTTTCTCTCTCGAGTGCCATGGATCAAAAACAGGTGCATTATTGATTCAGCTTGAACCAGTTCTCAAAATACAGGGTGGGCATAGATTTGTGCAAGTAAAGACTGTTGCGTGAGTGTGCGCTTTTTTCTTCGAGGAAACACATTCAATGAGTACATCTATGTTTGAAAAAAAAAAAAGGCATTGGCAAACTGCGCAAAGATACAGCCTTGGGTTTAAGCGGCAGGGTTGGAGAAATGAGCCTTGTTTATGAATTTTTTTTAGCCTTCCTCTGCAGTCCTTCCATGGCGCAGCAGTTTTTATTATTTTTTTTTACGAGCCTCACGCATATCATAGTAGCTTGTATTAAAGCAGCACAGTAATGTACTTGTAAGCATTTTCCCTCAACGGCAGAGCTCTTTGTTCAGCTCTTAACATAAGGTTCTCAAAGTCAGCTCGAGAGCAACCGGACAACGGAACGTGAAGGGTTGAGATGCGTTTGCGTCAGAGGCACCTCACAAAAATAGGGGGTGACCTGAACAGCTGCCGCTTATCAGCGTGAGGACACCGCGCAGACAGCCACATCCCCGGGCCACCGGGAGACAGATATCTGCGCCTGTCCATGGAAGGGGAGGTCACATAGAGAAATTGCTCCCGGGCACAGCAGAATGGATGACAAAAACAGAGAATCTCTATCAGCAAGGGCCTTTTAAGCCCAGCACAAAAAGAAGTTCCTTCTGTGCCCTTACCAGCATGACTGAGCTGGACTCGGCTTGTCTGGACAGACACGTAGGCGATGCAAAAAGAAAGAAAGAAAGAAAAAAAAACACCTGGCAGACTTCCAATGAAGAAGTATTTATGATGAATTATTATCATAGAATACCATCCCTTCATTCTAATTAGGCACGCAGTTCCTTTCTAGGGAGGAAGAGAGTTTTCATATATTTTATCTCCGTTTCGTGTTTCCCACAACTTCTTTGGGTGATAGAGAGCTTTCTGGACATGGATGAAATCACCAGACAAATATTATGAAACATTAATGGTGAGGGTACAGTTCTGCTACGTGGAATCCAGACACTTTCAAAATGAAAAAGAAAAAATGACTGTTGCTTCTCTGATGAGAAGAGACATGAACAAATCTTAAGAAACTGGGGATCTGGAGGCTCGACCAAACAGCTCTGTTGTGGACTAGGTGTTTGGCCTTGGGTGGCCAGCCAGGTAGCCGAGTTGACTTTCTTGACATTGAATTTTCTAAATCAAAGGCCAGCTGACTCTTGCTGCCCGGAGGTTGATACTAGTCCAGGGTAAACGTGGAGAACAAGAAGACCTGTTCAAAGCCTTCTACTCGTCAAGAGATGACCCGTAACGTTGAAGACTTCGGTGCCAGTGACCTCCCGAAACAATGTTAACTCAAACTTGATAATAGCCGAGATGCACAGGAAATATCAAGATACATCAAAGCATGTCTGGGGACTCTGTTTGTACTCAGAATCGTGTGGAAAAGACTAGGAACATCAGGTGCCTTCTGGCCCAGGATTAGGCAAACTAAAGTCCGTGATACACATCCTGTGTGTCACCTGTTTTTAAATCAAGTTTTATTAGAACATAACCTCCTCCTTCCCTTCATTTTCCTAGCATTTCGAGAGTGGCCCGCTGCCGTGGTTTGGATATGGTGCGACTGTGTGACCCTGTGCTCAAAGTGTGGTGGTGGTGAAAGACGGTAGAACCCTTAGAAGCGGATCCCATTGGCACGTAGCTAAGTCATGGGGCTACGGAAGTAGT
Organism: Ctenodactylus gundi; assembly: GCA_004027205.1. Taxonomy (NCBI): domain Eukaryota; kingdom Metazoa; phylum Chordata; class Mammalia; order Rodentia; family Ctenodactylidae; genus Ctenodactylus; species Ctenodactylus gundi. The sequence goes on from PVKB01005191.1 coordinate 68,096, forward strand.
TCAAGGTTGTTAGATCACGGTGGGAGGGCTTGCCTTGGGGAGAGACTACGTTCCCCTTGAGTGTACAAAGTAACTCCATTGATGTCTTGTGTATTTATTTATTTACATGGATATGTATCATCTGCAGATTCAAAACATACACAACTTGGAAATATGCGCCCCTGCCCATCCTGGGTGACCACTCTTTCCCTCCTCTTCGGTTTTCCTTCTGTCCTCTTTCCTCCCATTCTCCGTGTCTCCTCCTTTTCCTAGCCTCCTGCCACCCCTCTTCCTTCCCTCTCTCTTAAGTTAGAATCTTTCTGTACAGGCATTTTTGGCGATCTCACATGACAGGCACCAATCCATACCCAATCTTTTGTGTCTGGTCCATTTCTCTGAGCACTGTTGACTCAAGGTGGTCCTTTTTTCTTTCAGGTGCATCAAATCTGTCTATCTTGGTGGCTGCATAGTATCCCATCGTGTATCCATACCACATTTTCTTTATCCATTCCTCTGTTGAGGGGCATGTACATTGCTTCCAGGATTTATGTCTTATGAGTTGGGCTGCTATAATTATGAATATGCATGGGTCTTTATGATATGATGGCTTTGGTTTTCTAGGAAAATGACCAGTACAATGGTAGCTGGGTCAGATGCATTTTCTATTCTCAGCTTTTTAAGGACTCTCCACGCTGCCTTCCACACTGGTTGAACCAGATTGCAGCCCCGCCAACAGTGTAGAAGGCTTTCTTTCTCCCACAGCGTCTTCAACAGTTGTTGGTTTTTGAGTTCTTGATGTAAGGCTAGAGTGAGACGGAAAGATGTTGGGCTGAGTTAATTCACATTCAAGGCAGATTTGTTGCAAACAAGCAAAACTGACCCCTCTGGGTTCCCGTCTCACTGCAGAATCTTTTCAGTATTTATTGTCATCATTGCTATGCGATTAGACTCAAGCAGAAGCTGGTGCCCTGCTCTTGGATGTCAGAAAACACCAGCTAACCAATTAAATTTTCTTCACAGAGTGCCTTAGCCTCTGGTATTTTTGCTACAGCCAAGGGAAATGCGAACGAAGATTTTCCTTTACAGTCTGAAACTTACGGGCTGGATCTCCTGCCCTGAGATGCTACTGGAGAGACCACTAGCCCATGAGTTGATTTCACAAGCTGCCTTGTTCCGTTTTGGTGAGGAGGTTGTGATTGGTCCCTGCCTCCTCCTGAGTATCTCAACTTTCTAGAAATCTTAGCTGGGAGCGACACTTTTGAACTCTTTCTTGCTCCTGGAAAGAAAGGGCCCCCTGTGTGTAGACTCATGGACTGCCTCCCATGACGATCGAGGTATTTGTCTTGTGGCGTCTCTCTGCGTCTGGGCTAAGGGTCCCGCAGCCTTTGGACTCTGACTTGAGTTCTTACTTGGCTTCTGTTGCTAGAAATTCGTTTTCTCATTTGGAGTTGTGACTATGACTTCTCCGGTTTTCTTTTTCAGTGGGTCCTTTCTCAATCCTCCATCTTAGAAGCCAAGAACAGACCTCAGAGGGAGACCTTAAAATTTCATATCCAGTGAAAGGGGAAAAGGGACATAGAAGCCTACAAAGCAGGTCAAGAGTGTGAACCCTAAGAGGTCAAGTTTAGCCTGGGCAGGGGACCTAGTGTTAATGCACGCACCTGCATGTTTGTGTATATGAAAATTGCCTGTAAATTTAACTGAAGCGTTTTGGATACTGGATATGCTGTTGGGTAGATTACCAAAATGAGATGTCCCACCTGGAATCATTCCTTGATCATTCATCTCTCAGATGCGGGGGTTCTGACATCTTCACATTGGTAGAAGCATGTTTCAGAGACACTTTCTCCTTGCTGGAGTGCAATATCCTGCTCCCACAATTGAAAGAAACAAGAGTTGAATTTAGTTCACCATTTCAGAAGATCGCAGTCTGTGGCTAGTTTGCCAGCAATGGTGAAAGGCCCTGGCATGAAGGAAGGCAGCCCGTGCTATGGCAGATAAAGAAAGCAAACAGTGGACCTAGGGGTAATGATATACCCTTCTAGACCATCTACGCAGTGACCCGTTGTTCAGTCAAGCCCCGCCTGTTCACAGCAAGCAAGATTATTGACAATAATTCAATATGCTAATCTAATTAATGTCACAATGCAGTCACCTCCCAAATACAAGAGGTTTGGGGGACATATTTCACATTTAACCCTCAACAGACGGATTAACATTTTAAAATGAAAATTAACACCTTGGAAACTTTTGGAACAAGACAAGCTGTCAATAAGTGAATGAATCAGAGAGAAGATATCTGGATAAGTAGCTAAAAATACAACATGGGTTTATTATATTAGCAAGTGATTCAAGCACACTAGAAAAATGAAAATATCTGAAGGGCGAAGATAAACATTTCCAGTAATCGCATTCCAAAGATAGGCACGGGCATAAGAGAACAAGGCGACTGACTGCTGTATTAAAGAAAACAGCTACTTCTGCGTCACAAATGGAACTCATCTTTTGTACACGAGACAACGTCACCTGTTTAAATCTGAGTCTCTTTCTGCAGCTCTGGCATCTGTTTGGGCTCCATGTATGAGACAGATGTGATCAAAGAAAAAAACTCTACTACGGTGGATGAGTTGGGTTGTGTTGAGTCCAAAAAGAGCCTCAGCTTCCTCTACATTAAGAAATATTTAGCCTTTTTTTGCAGATGTCCAATGATAAAGGAAATAACAAGGCTCTTGGTATCCAGAAAAAGTCTCTTTGTGGTGTTAAAAATTGAGTTCTGCATACTACACCATGGCAACAAAAACTTTCCTTCATTGTAGGTAAATAGACATTAATAATACAACTCTTCTGGTCCAACTTTCAGGTTCCTGTATAAACCTGAAGTTAACGATAGCCAGTTGTGACTTAGTTTAAAAAAAAAAACCACAACAGAAAACAGGGGACATCATTCACATGACTAATAGAAAAAACCCCAGCTATTAAAATTGTCAGTGCCTCCCCCCCGCCCCGATCCTTGATTTTACAGAGGACTGTTATCATTTTTTTCAATCCATTTGTTTTTACACAGTGGCTCCAAATATAATTTTAGATAATCATGAGTTTTGAGTAGAGTTTTCTTTTGTTTCACTATTAGATTCCATGAGATGCATAAAAATGGTTTCACCAACTGAATATGTTTACGCGACTGCAAGTTAAAGAGCTGTCCACGTTTTTACAACACAAGCAAATTCACACACAAGTAAATGCATAGCATTAACATATTACAAATTTAAGTCTATACATCTAGGCCTGCGAACCTCAGTGAAACACACAGCCTTTTGCATAGATGGAGAGGGTAGTAAGGTTTGGAAGTCTTTTGATGAGCACGAAGAATGTTATAGATTGATTGATTGATAGATAATACTGGAGATTGAGTCCAAAGCTTTCACAATAAGCTACATGCTTATTGATGCTTATTTTTGATCTTGAGACAGAGTCTCATTGAGTTACTAAGTTAACTGGGCTGAGATCAAGCTTTCTGTTCTCTTACCTCAGCCTCCCAGAGTGCTGAGGTGACTAGCCTTCGCCACTGGTGTGTTATGGATTTAGAATAAGAAATCTTGGGCTGGGTGTGCGGTTCAATGGTACAACGTGTGTCTAACATGGACGATGCTCTGAGTTCAATCTCCAGCACTGTTAAAAAAGAAAGGAAAGAAGGAAGGAAGAGAGAAAGAAAGAAAGCCATGATAGTATGAATTAGAAAAGATTCGTCCCAATGTAAGAATGTCATTGCTGTGGGAGGTATGGGGGAGGTAGGCTTGGAACCATGCTGTGGAAGAAAATTGATAGGAAAGTGATGGAGAAAAGAATCTAACATTACACCAGAAATGAGATCTGTGCTTGTGTTGCACGTTTCTGCTGCAGTTTGTGAAAAGAGCCAGCGTCTGTGATGACATGTTTTATATCAATCATCTTCCTTTGTCAATATTAGGTAGATGGAAGCTAAAAGATGGGGACAGGTGAGAAATGACTGCGTCGGTCACTATCTCATTGCTGGGATACAATACCCGACACCTGCAACTCAAAGGAGGAAATTTCTAGTTCTCATCTTCAAGAGGTCTCAGTCCAGTCATGAATAGTTGGCTACTCAGAAGGGCATAGTGGGAGCCAAGCCAGAGAGAAGCTGGTCATGGCATGGTGGCACAGGAAACAGACACATGGAAGGATGAACTTAGCAAGGGCATGCTTCCAGGCCATGGCCCCATGATCAATCTCTTCCGGGTCATGCCTGAGTGATCCTGTCCTTTCAACCAAGTCCTATATCTCTTGGCAGCTCGGCAAATCAATGGATCAACTCCCGTGATTAAATCCCCTTCCAGACCTGTGTGGCCACTGGGGGACATTCCATATCCAAAGTATAGCGTTGAGTAAGATAGCACGCTGAGGCACAGTGTGAGCTGGAGGTGGGGTTTGCTCAGGCAAGGCAGCTCACGTCCAGAACAAGGCCAGCACCACCTTTGGGGACCAGCACCTGAAGCCAGAGGAGCTGGCAAGGGACCATGGAGAGGGAAGAGTCTAGGAGAACAAAATGTCGGACACCTGAGTTGAGGCCCGCCTGTCTAGGGCTCGCACACTTCTTCTAACATGCCTCTCCCTCCACATAGGCCAGATTCTTCCCTTATCTCTTGGTACAACCACCAGGACACACAGACAGCTGTCTGAAGTCATCTGACTTGGTCAGGACAAGAAGGATTTCCTTTGGAATTCCAAGCCCAAACTGATTTTGTGCATGAGACTGAGGTTACACAGCGGGCAGAGGCAGACACCCATCACAGCAGATGTGATTTGGTAAAAGCAGACCTCAGGTGCAAAATTCCGCTTTCCAAACCTCTCTTTGAAAACCCAAGTGCAAAGTGCATTTTCCACTCGACGATATAGTAAAAAATACATCGTGGGCAGCACGGGCCAGTCAGACCGTGAACACTCCCAAAGCCCTTTCTTTCACCAGAAACTTCCAACTCAATATTACCTATAAAAAGAGGAAGAAACAGAAAACCTTTTTGTCGTAATTGCTCTGCATTCCTTGACAGGCCCGGGCGTTGTATAGATGGGAGCAAAAATGCTCTCAGGATGCAAATAAAAAATTAATGACTTTTAGATGTGAAGCATAAAAGCAAAAAACGAAAGTTGGTTGCTTTTCCTGGCCCCCAAGATATTTACGGTCCAAAGCTCCTTCTCTGAAAGAAGACACGGTATTTATATAAAATAATCTGAGCGTGTTCTGTTTTGCACAATGAACTTGAACATGGCACGTTTATCTTCAGAAGAAACACAGAATGGTACAGAACTAGTACAAAGACAGAAGAGATACTCACATTGGAGAATGCCTCGGTCACGAGAAAAATGAAAAATGGCACACAGCTAATTTTTTGAGATTGAGAAGGAAGGGTCCATTTCTTGTAGAGAGATGGCATTGCAGGCTGTGTGGAAAGTCAAGGGCAGGAAGCGTCTGCCCGGGCGCTATCGACTGCTGGCTTCTGTTTACAAATTAAAGAGAAATTGAATGCATTTTAATGACTGTAGCTGCACTCAGGCAGAGAGAAAGCGTATGATTTGTGGCTTGCCCACACTGCCAGAGAGAGGCAATTTCATAGGAGGAAAATCTATAATTTGGAATTGGTTGAACAATTACTCTGACTAGCACACCGCTGGTTCTTAATGAACGTGTCTCATGTCAAGTGTTAATTTGGAAGTTAAAAATCAGCACTCTGTGGTTACTTTGATGAATGTGTATTGATACTGACATGTGATAGCCACAACACGCAAGTCACACAAAGATAGAACCTACTTCCCTGCTTGGTCCCCTTTGCTGTGGCTGGCAGAAAGAGAAGAATAAAGTAGAGGAAGAAAAGTTGATTTCTCAAAAAAAAATTTTAAACTTCTATCTGTTACAGCCCGGCTCACACTAACCTTGGAAGTCTCTGACGTTCTTTCCAAGAATATAGCATGATAACTTTGTCCCCGTGGCTACTTTTTCAGGCTCAGAACATGTCCTCTGCCCAGGACCTGAGATTATTTATTTCAACATCTCCACTTTCCTCTTCTACTAGCCTGCTAATGAACCCCACCTGGTGGCTCACATTTGTAATCCTAGCACTCTGGGAAGCTGAGGCAGGAGATGGCAAGTTTGAAGGCAGCCTGGGCAATTCAGGAACACAGAGGGACCCTGTCTCAAAATACACAAGAGTTTGTGATGTCACTCAGTTGGGTTCAATTCCCACTCCCAGGGTTAAAACAGAAAGAATACGAAGAAAGAAAGAAAGAAAGAAAGAAAGAAAGAAAGAGAAGGGGGGAGGGAGGGAGGAAGGAAGGGAGGGAGGGAGGAAGGAAGGGAGGAAGGAAGGAAGGAAGGAAGGAAGGAAGGAAGGAAGGAAGGAGAAAAGGAGAAAAGGAACATTCTCCCTGAGTAGTAGATAGTCTTACAAAGCTCTCCCATAACTCAATTTTGTGCTCAAGTCTAGGCCAGGGGCTCTAATTGGAATTACTTGGTAAGCATGCAAACATTCCCATGCTAGCAACCCTGGTGATGGTGATCTGGAATTTTTAGCACTCTGGGAGGCTGAGGCAGTAGGATTGCAATGGCTCGCTTAGCCTGGGCAATTTAGCAACTTAGTTAGACCCTGTCTTAAAATAATTTATAAATAAGTAATAAATGGATAGAGACATAGCTTAGTGTGAAAGTGTTAGTTCAACCCCCAAAATTGTCATCAATCAATCAATCAAACAAAAAATAACGTATTGCTTTCTAGACCAATTAAATTAGATTATAAACACACTGATGTCTATAGCTTTTCCCCTTTGATTGGTAACAGTATACGGCTTAATCTAAATATGGCCATTGGCATATTCTAATTGCCACGCATTTGTATTTTGGGGCATTCTGAAAAAAAAATATCCTAACAAAACAGTCTCTTAGAGGTCTACTCTTTTGAGTGTTGTTGGGTGTGTCAACAGGAGTAAGATTCTGCAGTCCAATATGTGCCCTGTGGTTACACACCTCTCAGGAGCGCACGAGTCTATTTTCCATTGGGAAAGGCTGTTTTAACACTACACAGTTTATCCTTAATGGTGGAACCCGAAACCTGCCACCAATTTTTTTTTTTTTGGGGGGGGGGGGAAGGCGTTATAGACATGCCCATTTCCTGAGTGCAAAGACACTTTCTATCTGTCCTCTGTGGAAGATCAGCTGTCAATACAGCTGTGCACTTTTCTCCAGTCCACAGAAGTGATTCCCTGGTTCTGTAGTGGAGATGCCTTTTGCTTGACTTCCGAGACACAATTCAGATCCAGAACATCAGAGCGGCAAGGACGCTCAAGACATTGACTCGAATCACTTTCTCATTGTCCTACTCTGGGGCATTCTCTAGTCATGTAACCTCAAGGATCCTCAGCATGAAAATCTGTAAAGTGGGTTTTATGGAATATAGTGTCCTCATAGTGGGGAACATGCACTTTCAAAAAGCCTAGGAAAATGCCTGGCTCATAGAACATACTCAACATGTGAACATAGTCAGTATAATTAGTTTCAAGAGTCCAGCTCTTACGGGAACTCGGTATCGAGTTTATAGGAAGGAAGCAACAATGTTGAAGTGTACGCAGACCTTAAGCTACCATCCCACGCCAGAGCTGAGAGATGGGCCACCTTGTAATTACCAAGTGTCAGATTTCTCATAGAAATTGCAGAGGTGGAAAAGAAAGAATCAAGGTGGGTTATCTGTCTACAGAGAGGTTTTATGTCGCTTCTGCTTCTACATGTGTGGAGGAGACCTAAGAGGAGAGGACCCGGGGCACACTCTCGTTCCATACCCAGAGCAATGGACACGCCCAGGCAACTGGGTGTTGACTCAACAATTTCACAGTTGGTGCAAAGGCAAAGGTGATAAAAATCACGTAGGTTGGACTGACCTGGGGGAGGGGGTACGTCTCAAATCGAATGCCATCAGTTGGCAATTCTTGAGGCGGAAATGAGGGAAATAGAGATCATTGCTGTTGAAATCTTTGCCTGTTGTCACCTTAGAAAGTGCACATCTCAACTGATGCCCTGGCCGTTTGCAGCAGGTCTTTAGGTATTTTTCTCCTACCACATTGGACTGAGTGCAAAGTGTGGTGCCCACAGAGGAAAGCCTGCTAACAAGCCGCTTCTGCAACTACTAGCTGAAGCTGCACTCATTAAAATGTTCCTCAAACGTGACGAAGTGTCTATATCACTCAGCTCGCTAAAATGGAGAATGCACGATGAGTTGTGCATCAGCCAGGAAGGCATTACCTTCGCAAAACAAAGTTCTTCTTCCTGTAGCGTACAGATCTCTGAAGTAATAAACACATGCATACCTTCAAATTGGAGTGTAATTCAGTCTTCTCTTTCCATGAGCCCGAGGAAGGGAGGCTTATGGACTTCTCTGTTTCACTATACGATTTGCATTTGCGCCACTTGAAAACCATATTTGTGCTTTACTCCTCTGTGTCCTATGCCTTCTCAAATGTATTTGAAGGAAGTCGCTTTCGATGTGTGATTGTGGTGTGTCAAGCACACGGTGGACCTAACTCTTCAGGGGAGAGTTGTTTCTGTTTTCTGAAGATGGGAAAGGTCAAATTTTCAGGGCGTATCAGTCTGTATCAGATCGGCCCCGTTACCTGCACTGCCTGTTGCCATGGATACGATCTGTAGATATGACATAATTCAGGAGGCCGCAAGAGCCATATCATCGCAAAGGCATCAGAGAGAATTTAAGCAGCCCGGGGAACCGAGAAAAAAGAATCATTTGTGAAGAAAATGTTTTTAGAAGCAAGAGGACGGTCCTGCAGACAATAACATTTTCCACTTTATTTCATATTTTCTACTTTCAGGATAAAATATTCATATATCTTTTGGATGTGTTCTTTCTCTCCTTGGAATTGAATTATTTCTCTTAATACTTAAAATGAATACACTAACTGGGTAGGAAAGAAGGAAATAGAGATTTTTCTTAGCTGCGGAATATTGCCAGAAAATGAGTTAAGACATTTGTGGACGCTAAAACTGTGCATTGTTTGCCATCGTGGATAATCAAATATTGACTCAAGTTTTAAGTTGCAAAAGGTACCTTTGTATAAACAGGTTGTTCTTTTCCTGGCACTGAATATTTATTAAATTTCACTTGGTAACATTTGAGGAAATCATGCTATGCTGCCTAAACAGGTCTTAGTTGGAAAATGAACATGCACGATCTGCATGTACAGATGACAATTTTAGAAACACAAAAGGATCAAGTTGATTTCTGCCCATAGGCAAACCCATTAGCATTCATACATACCTCGATGGTAAAACACAGGCAGTAGATTCATAGACGTGAAACACATGCATATATCAATTTTGTAATCAACTTTATGATAGTACATATGATTTTTCTCATGAATCTACAGTAGGCAAAGCATATATGTTCACCTTTTGAATCACAAAAAATGCATTTTTTTTGAAAAAAAATTTGTACCTGAACTTGATCTCAGGGTCTTCACATTGAGTTATCCCCCCACCACACACACTTTTTTTTTTTAATGTTTGATTTTGAGACAAGGTCTCGCTAAGCTTTGCTAAGTTACCCAGTGTGGAGCCTGTGCTCAAACTTGACAATGCTGCTGTCTCACCCTCCCAGAGTGTTGCGGTGACCAGCACACAACACTGGGCCTGGATCACATTTACTTTTAAAGAATTAGGTCCATGACCTTTGGGACCCACAGATTCCAGTCGTCAAGATTGGCAGCGGCATGCTGGAAACTCAGGTGATGTGTCTTTGTTACGGTTTTGAAACTGAATCTCCCTCACTCTGGAAAACCACATCTTTTGCTCTCGAAATCCTCAAGTGATTGGACGAAACTCATCCATACAAGGAAGGGCGACCTCACTTCATGTCAACTGATGACAGATGCCTGTCACAGCTACAAACCATCCTCACAGCAATCCCTAGAAGGAAGTCAGTCCACCCAGCTCGGAACTTCAGTCATCGTTTGGTTTTTAGTTCTCCTTATGACTTATATATTTCCCTTATAACATGGCTCACCTTCTACAGATCTGAGTCATCTGTAGAAAAATGGATGCAACTCAAGACCACGCTGTTGAATGAAATGCATCAGATACAGAGGATGGTGAAATATTGCGCGGTTCCTTTCATATGAGCAACCTGAAGTCTCAAGAAGTAAAAGAGCAGAATTAGAGAGTGATGGTAGAAAACAGGGAGACAGAATTTGTAGAGAAGGGGAGAGGGTGTGGGGAGGGAGAAGAGGAGGTGGGGAAATGGGGTGAGAGAAGTGAAAACGATCAAGACACAATCAGTAGGCACCTATTTTATGAAGCTGAATGTGATTGTTGTGTGTCACACTAATACACACAAGTAGAAAGGATAATTTTGGAGAAAAATCAACAGTATATCTTTTTATCACCAGGCAAAGTTCTCAAGGATTCCAGTGATTAGCCAACAGTGAATATGACACACTTGATGATTGAAAAGGTTAGACATGAGAAATCTCTTCTCTACAGTGTAAGAGGCATATGTGTAGCCTACAGCAGATGAAATGAGGTCTCTGTGATGTTAAAATAATGCACTCAGGATGGGGTATGTGTGTCTGGGTAGAGCATGATTCCAAGTGCCCAGCCAACGCCAGCTATACTTCCTAATTTCTCCACTGCCATCTGGGACCCAGACCATGGTGGGATGGGGAAGAGATAGCAGAGATGTCTACAACTGCAGAAGAGCCGGTGCCTATGGAAACTGGGGTGTAGATGACTCCCCACAAAACGTGCTCTATTACAATACTAAGTTGGCTTGCAGCAGCAAACATCTACACTGTCTCTCAAAAACCCATCCCTTCTTTCTCCTATATTGCTGAATGCCCCTTTTAGATTATTCATCTAGTAATTCCAAAGAGATGGGTACATTTTTACTGAATTCATACTGAAATGTTTTTAGCTTGGTTTTTACCCTTGTCCCATTCTTGTTTTTTCTTCCTTTCTTCCTTTCTCTCTCTCTCTCTCTCTCTCTCTCTCTCTCTCTCTCTCTCTCTCTCTTTTTCTTTCTTTTCCCTACAGCTTAAATCTCAACTTCTCTGGCTCTTTGATTGCAAAATCGTCCCAGACAAGATGAGAAAAGACGGGCTACATTAGTAAATTCATAGCGCTTTCAAGTAATTAGCCTAAAGGGTGTCCATGAGCGAACCAATACACCTAGGTGAAGAATCTTGGATTTCAGGGTCTTTAACTTTGGCATTATTAACATTGAATGCAAGAACATGAGATTTTCAGGGCTTCCACATGACCTCGGTTGTGGAATGAATCAATATTTGAATAACTTCCTACCAGCTGTAGTAAGTAGCAAGTTACCTAGTCTACTAAGAAAATGTCAAAGGCATATTCAAAACCAAACACAAAGTGGTCTTAAACTTAGAGTGGAAGATTTTTTTAACCCAAGTAGAAGTGTCTTTCCACCTGAGAGGCAGACACTGAAGGCTAGGAGGGAAACACTTTGTGGAGATTTTTCTCCAGGGCTGCAGAGAGGACACAGAGGAAGTCTGGAAGAGAGAAAGCCTGAACAGACAGGAGCATTAAGCAGTACTGACTCAAGTTCACCTCAGAAAAAAGAAGGGTCAGGCCTCTGTTTAGAGGTGAAGCAAACATAGCCACGGGCTGGATGCTTGCGAGCATTGCCAGCCAAAGTCTGTTTTAACTTAATGTCACTTGAAGTTAGGATCAGAACCAGGTTGCAACTCTGTAAACATTTTCTATCTCTAGCTTTTTTGTCAAATGTTATTTCTGTTCCGAGATGCCTGATGGAAGCTTTGTCTGGACATTTCTGACCCAGGTGTTGAAATCCAAGAAGAGATTAGCGTGCTGCTGAAATTTGGAGCCTAGCCTTCCGAGATGAAGGGCCATGATATCAAAGTCCAGGTGGATCACAAAGAACTTTTTAAAAAAATTAGGCATTGCATTTGAGCATAGCATTATGTATTAGTTTGGGTTCTTTCAAAAGGCAGAATTTACAGGAATTATAACAAAAAGAATCTCTTTGGAAGGCTTACAAATCTGACGACCAAGATAGTCCAAGATGGCGGCCTGCACATGCAACAGCTGGAGTGTGGAATGGCTGCTCAACCACGAAGTAGATTACCCATCTGGGACTGCAGGGCAGGTGGTGAGAGTCTGCTGCAGATCTCGGTTGTTTGAAGAACAGCGGTGAAGACTGGAGCCTGAAGATCTGTGCTGAAGATCTGCGATGTGTGGTAAATTGGCATCTGAAGACATTGGCAAAGGTGAGAGATCTCCCAGAGGAAGAAGCTGCAACAATCCTCCTTCTTCCTTTTATACCATTTATACCATTCAAGTCCCACTTGGGCCTCCCACATCCGGGTGGGTGCTCTTTCCTCACTGGCTGGCCCACAAATCACTCACACTCCAATCCAGGCTGGGTCTCAATTCCCAATCTAAGCGTGGCTCCCAAACCCTAATCCCGGTGTGGTTCCTGATTGCCTCAAGTTGACATCATCTCTCCAACTGTCACAAATTAGAAAAGAAAAGACCCAGCACTAGTGGCACAGAAACTCATTCTGGGAGGCTGAGGCAGGAAGAGTCCAATTTCCAATTCAGTGTGAGTCACATAGTGACTTAAGGACGAGAACCTGTCACAAAATAAAAACTAAAAACAAGAAGACGAGGGGCTGAAGGAATGGCACAATGCTTAAAGTTCTTGCTTCACAAGTGAAAGGCCCTGAGCTGGATTTATCTGCACCACAAAGTCCAGGCGTGGGGGGTGGGGGCACACCTATCATTCCAGCCCTTGGATGACTGAGGTGGGAGGATTACTGTAAGTCCAAGGCTAGCATGGGATACGTTGTCAGTTTAGGACCATCCTGGGCTACAGAATGAGACTCAATGAGAAATGAGAAAAAGAGAAAGAAAGAAAGAGAAAGAAAGAAAGAGGGAGAGAAAGAGAGAGAGAGAGAGATGTCCTGTCATTGAATCCGAGAATGAAGGCCCTAGGTTTGATTTCCGTGACTGAAAAATGATAAGAAAAAGAAAAAGAACTTTGTTATTGTTCAGTGGATAGATAATATAAAGTCACTACAAAAATAGGGGACATGACAGACGCCTCAAGCTCCGCTCCAGGAGTGATGACCAAGTTGTTCTTCGTGCTGCCAGGAATGCATTAGAAGTGACCACTGGACCAAGAGCTGGGACACATGTACATACATCCAGGAGACACGGACCATGGTGCATTGGAATAGCTAAATGTGGTGATGTGGATGCGTCTGACACTCGTGACCTTGAACTCTACGGGGTGTGATTGTTTATTTGAAGGTCAAACCTAGACAAGAGCATTAGGGCCCCTGGTGAGCTAAAAAGTATTCTCTCTACTGGGATTTGCGATAACAAGGAAGTCTTACAGAGAAAAAAACGTGTGTGTTTAGCAGTCATTAAAACCACTGGTTTGTGAAGAAATTCCCTGAAAAGACTTGAAAGTCTCAGAGGTTGTGCCAGACCTGGTGGGACAAGCTATGACCCTTCTACTCTATGACGTAGAGACAGGACAATCGCAAGTTTGAGCCCAGTCCAGGCAAATTAGAATTTCTTAAAACTTGTTCTGAAAGAAAAATGAAGTGGGCTAGGAATGTAGCTTAGAGTGAAAGTTCTATGCTTGGTCTCCAGTACCAAAAAAAAGTAGCAGAAGTCATTATTATATAACTTTATATTTTTGATACTTACAAAGGGTACAGATACAAATCAGCACCGAAAAAGGGTCAGTTGTGAAGATGACCAAGCCGATATTGCCAAGAGTCCTCCTTCCATGGTGTAGACAAGATGCACTCAACTGTAATGCCAGCTGTCCAGAAGGCCAAGGCAGAAGGATCACAAGTTCAAGTCCAGACTGGACAATTTAGGAGCTTGGTGAGAGCCTGTTTCAAAATTAAAAATAAAAACAACTGGAGCTGGAAGATTCCAAGTCCCAGTTCGGTGTGGGCAACTTAACAACTTAGCGAGAACCTACCTCAAAATCAAATTGTAAGATAGTCTGTGGATATAGCTCAGAATAAAGGTCCCAGGTTTAATTGATTGTAAAGGCCCTGTCAATTAGAGAGAGAGAGAGAGAGAGAGAGAGAGAGAGAGAGAGAGAGAGAGAGAGAGTTAATAACTCTGTCAATGAGTTGTAACATGTGTGAAATATTGTCTATCATTAAAGTTCACTAGGGTCTTGGAGACTGTTGCTTTTGTTGGGGGTCAGGCACAAAATCACAAGGGCTTAACTTGACCTCCAAATCTCCTCACTGCCAGGAAGAAAGCTTGTAGTCGCCATGAAGTACACCCATGTTTTCATTATAGTTGAAGACCCAACTGTAAAAAGCACCCCTACCTTTTAAAATATTCCAAGAGCTTAAGGGATAAAAACCAAAGGTCCACTCACCCCAACCTAGCCTTTGTTGGGGATGTGAGGGGTTTGAACAACTCAGGCCTGCTGAGTGAATGCTTTGTTTCCGGTTCAGGGGACCAAGTTGATTGATAAAAACAGGTTCCCCTTAACTAGAAGGCTGTTGTTATCTACGTCTGTGGAGGAAGGTTAGATGAAGTTGAATAAGATTCATTTTGATTTAAAATCCTTGCCCCATCTCGTACAAGTTCTACCAATGTGATACTTTAGTGCGTTGTGAAAAAAAAAATCTTACATGATTTATAAAGTATACCTGGTTAAATGCTATGTATAAACATCTATGCCCTCTTCTGAGTAGAGAAAGGAAGGATTCTGACGAATCAATGTATTCAGGACCCATACCTCTATTCTGTCAACCTTTCTCTAATGTCAATGAGCACGCCACACAACTGGGAATCTCATTACAATGCAAGATGGTGATTCAGGAGGTTTGGACGTGGGCCCCCATTTCTGAATCTCTAACAAGCTTCTGAGTGATTTTTGGTGCTGTTGTTCATGGACTGCAGGACATACTTAGTGAGGATACTCCACAGTAATTATCCCTCAAGGGGAGATGAAGTGACGTTTTGGAGAAATTCAGGGAGTAGATTTACTATTCATAGTTGGGTTCCCCCTTTTCTCTTCTATCCCAGCTGACCTCAATTTGGTAGAGCCTTCCTTCCTTCCTTCCTTCCTTCCTTCCTTCCTTCCTTCCTTCCTTCCTTCCTTCCTCTCTCTTTCTTTTGGTACTGGAGATTGAACCCAAGGCCATCACACTGAACTACACCACCAGTCCATTTCTATTTTCAGGTAGGGTCTCACTAAATCGCTAAGTTAGCCAAAGTGGTCTGAAACTTACAGTCCTTCTATTTACAGGAGTGAGCCACCACACCTGTCTTCTTTGTACTTTCCATGCGGGGAGGATTGAACACAGGTTTAACCCTTGTATGTCTCAGCAATTTCAAAGGGGGAAATAATGCTCAAATGGAATTTTAGCATCATGGCTAAGAAGAGAGAGAGGGGGGGTGGCCCTGGAGAATGCTATTTGTCCTTTGTGTTGGTTCTGTTGTTCACATGAAGTGGGGACCTCCTCAGAACTGGATCTCTCTGCTTTTATTCTTTTACACAGGAAAAGAGTGAACTGTAAACAAAGGACAGATGCGAGGCTCCAGCCTAGCTATCCCAGCAGCATGCCCAGAATGCCCACAAAACTAAAGAACAGGGATTATCCTGAGGCCCCCCTACCTTGGAGGGCAAGCCACTGTTTCGATGTCTAGACCAACGCTCCCTGCCCCGCACACTTTCCACAAAACAACTTGGCACTGAAACCTAAAATGAGAAAGAATTGAAGCCACGCTCGGTGGTTGCAGGCCTACTCTGGGAGGCTCAGGCCGGAAGGTCATGCACGGGCAACTTAACTACTGTTGAGACCGTGTCTCAAAATCAAAATCTAAAATGGACTGCGAGGGCCCTGGATTCTTTCTCTACTACAAAGAAAGAGAGAAAGAAAGAAAGAAAAAAGGAAAGAAAGAAGGGGAGAAAGAAAAGAAAAGAAAGAACCAAAGAAAGGAGAAAATATAAAAAACATAACTGTAGAATATGAAAACAGTACATAAAACTCTTTATCATGATGATTATCATTATTTTGGCCTCTCCTTCGGAGAGGCATGATTTTTACTATTTTAACCACAAGACACAACATTTTATCTTCTGTTCCATTTCCCATTTAAAAAGATCTTTCCAGTGCAGCCGCCTAATTTTCATTTCTGTCATTTTCACGATGAGTTAATAATATATCATGCTTTTATTCAATTTGTGGTAATTTGCCACAGACGACGATGTGAGGTAGACATTGTGTTGACAAAATCATCCGTGGTTTATTTCGCCACCAACTTACAGCGAGTATACAATTTTTCAATTGCTTAATTTTTTAAAAAAAATGATTAATAAAGTGATGTGCATAACATTTTTCAAATATCTTATGGGAATATTTTTAGGGCAGCTTGAACAGACACTCCGCTCCCACCATGAATGTGGCTCCCTTGATTTTATGATAATCCACTCAGCAAACATTTGCTTGTAAAAGCAAAGATTTATATCTTTACAGAGTGAATTCTGTAGTGCAAATACTTAAGCCTGAGAATTCAGATTAAAGAAAACATAAATGTTGGAACCTAAAATACTACTTCATAACTATTTTTTTAAAAAAAAGGCTGAGGGTATACATCAGTGGTAGAGCCCTTCCTTAGCATGTGGAAGAGTGTGGGTACAATCGCTGGAACTCAAAAAATATACCAAAAAAACCTAGTTTTTAAAAAAGCTTTATAATTTCTAATGCCCATATTACATTATACTTCATAAAGACATATGTTTTGTAAGACCCAGACGTACCCAAGGGGGCAGACAGAGATTAAACAGTTCGTGTGTCTATGCTGTGATAAGAATTCTTGGATATTCATAGCATTGAGAGTTTCCCAGAAAAATAAACAGACATGAGCACCTCTTACTCAACAATGTTGTTCCTGATTCAGTTGCTTCCATGAATGTTATTTTGGTAAATTATTCAAACTGATGTTTCACCCAGTTCCAAACAGCAAGCGCACCACACAATGGATTTGAGAAAGGCAGAATACTTTAAATGTGAATTCAGACTCGAGGTCTATTGAATCTCTGTTGGGAGTGAATTAAAAACCTTGAGTTTCTCAGAACTATCACCAAATACATAACTGATAAGTCAGAATTAACAAGTTTCCACTTACAAATGAGCTGTAAGAAGACATTTTTGGCGTGAAACTGGAAAAATGATTGTGTAGTGGGAAATACTTTGTTCCCCCTCCTGAGCCACAACTAGATATTTGTTGGTGGTAGTTTCTACAGAAATCGATTTTTGAGAGAGGGTCTCACTCTATAGCCCAGGCTGGTCCTGAACTCACTATCTAGCTCAGGCTAGCCTTGGACTCAGAGAAATTCTCCTGCCTCAGCCTCCTCAGCGCTGGCATTTCTTTAAAAAAATTACTAGATATCATCTTCTTTCTCGTTTCTGATGCAGCTACCTCTAGGTGCCCACAGGATCGTTGTGTTAATACACAGGGAGGAGCGACAGGCTGTGCCTAGTGAGACTTACCATAAGGTCTATATTCTAAGAATTTCCTAACAAAACAGGATGTGTTCGATTAATGCCACGAAAGGATTTTGACATCTTTCTTCCCAATCTTTTGTGACACAAAATATGTATTTTCAGCATTGAACCAGGGTAATGGTGATTTGTGAATATTTGATGTTAGTAACCAAAATTTCTCTTCTGTTTTTCAAGGGGATGCCAAGAGCTTTACTAATATGCAATGAACAAGAATTTTATTAGTAGCCAGGGTGTTATCGTACATTTCTCAATACTTGCTTAATAACTACATTGTTTTCTATGACATTTTATTTTTTTACTCAGGAATAAACCACTACGAGACAGCAAGCAGAGAAAAGTACATTGAAAAGAAGCCATCGCAAAGTTTGACGTTTCCATATTTCTTCTCCTGTGGTAGACAAGATAGAACAAGGCTCATCAAAGTCATCTCAGCAAAAAACTTCCACCACTGGGGTAAGTTATGAAACAGAAGCAAGCAAGCAAATAAACAAAACACTCCAGTGAAATAGAAGACAACTTAAATGTTATTGTTGAGTGTTCAGATTTTATTTTTTCCCATTTTATTGATATGTGTCAGTGCAAAATTTAAGGTTTATATTGGTCTTGAGCATTTTGTGCACATAGATATCTAGTCAAGGTAACAAGATCTTCCCCGCTCTCCTTTCGACAGTCGCCCTACCCCGCCAACTCCCCAACCCAAACCCCTATTCCGTTTATTTTTCACTTTCAGTTCTGTGAGATAATTGTGATCTGGGATCTGGGTTTCTCAGAGAGACCATTTGATATTTCACCTTCTGCTTCTGACTCACTTCAGTAAGCATGATGGTCTCAAGATTCCTCCACTTACCTACAAAAGCCTCCAACCTGTCTGATTTTATACATGCATAGTATGCCATTGTGTATAAATATCACAGTTTGTGTATCCATTGGTCTGTTGGTGGCTCTTCTGGTGACTTCCATATTTTAGCTATTGTTAGCTGTGCTGCTATGAACATGAGTATTCATATATCTCTGTTATGTGTTGTTTTGAAATCTTTTGGAAATATTCCCAACAGGGATGTCCCTGGATTGAAGGAGATATTTATTTCCAGGTTTTTTTTTTTTTGAGTGGTCTCCATACTGCTTTCCAGAGTGGCTGAACGAATTTACATTCCCACCAGCAGTGCAGGAGGGTTCCTTTCTCCCCACAGCCTCGCCAGCACTGATTACTATTTGAGTTGTTGATATACGCCATTCTCTCTGGAGTGAGATGGTATCTTAGCGTTGTTTTGATTTGCGTTTCTCTTATGGCTACGGATGTTGAACATCTTTTCACGTATTTATTTACCATTTGAACTTCTTCTGAGTGAACTGCCTTTTCATTTCATTTGCCCATTTTTTCAGTAGGATCCTTGATTTGGGGAGGCTTACTTTTCTTCAGTTCCCTACATATTCTGGTTATGAGCCTCCTATCTGAGGTGTTAGTGGCGAATATTTTTTCCCAGTCTGTTGGTTCTCTTTTTACAGTGTTGGTAATTTTCTTTTTTGCTGTGCAGAAACTTTTTAGTTTGACAGGATCCCATTTGTTGATAATGGGGATAATTTCTTTTGCTTTTGGCGTCTTATTAAGGAAGTCTTTGCCTACCCCTATGTCTTTTAGATGTTTGCCTAATTTGTCTTCTGGAAGGTTCTGTGTTTCACTTTTAATGTCTAGGTCTTCGATCCACTCTGATTGGATTTTGGTGCATGGTGACAGGTGTGTGACTAGATTCATTCTTCTGCATGTGGATGTCCAATTTTCCCAGCACCATTTGTTGAACAGGCTGTCATTTTTCCATTGTGTGCATTTGACTCCTTTATCGAAGATTAAGTATTTGAGGATATTTGGGTTTGTCTCTGCATTCTCAATTCTGTTCCACTGGTCTATCTGTTTTGTGCCAGTACAAGTGTTCAGATTTTAAATTTAGTAATGCACCAGACTTGACCTGAGGCAATTTTGGAACCTCTTCTAGAATCATTTTTTTCAATCATAATGACTGTGAGAATGTTAGAACCCTGGATCTGGCAGGTGACTCCTTCCTACAAAACCCTGGGTCTGGCAGGTGACTCCTTCCCCTAGGCTGGATCCCATCTGGATGGAGACCTGGAACATCAGCTGTTGTTTAGCTTTGCACATCTTCCTGCCGTGCAAATGTCCTGGGGGTGCAAACTACTTCCCAAACATCTTTAGTCACTCAGTGGATTGGAGTTCTGGAGTTTCATCTCCTAAAAAGGAGACTGCCTGGTCACAGCAGTATGTGGGAAATATGATTCATAGATACTTCTAAGGTGACATTTTAGCAAAAAAAGTGACTTCTACTATCCATCTAGAGTGTGTTTTGTGCCCTAGAGTGTCCTTTCTCCCAAAGGAATTCTGCTATTCTAGTACTGAAAAACATAGAAGAAGTGAGTCTTTCTAAGATGAGCAGGTGTACTTGGAAGAAATTTTATCATATACCAGGATGTCAGGGTACTGGTTAGGATGACCAAGGTACCAATGTCATGTTGTAGAGTTCTTCAAAGAGTATATATACATGAGATTACTCTCTCTCTCTCTCTCTTTCTTTCTATATATCAATATATACAAATATAAATGAAAAGATATATACATGAGGGATACATAGATATCTGTCTTAGTCAGACTACTCCAAGGAAACAATAGAAAAAAGTATATACATATGTGTGTGTGTGTGTGTGTGTGTGTGTGTGTGTGTGTGTGTGTGTGTAATACACATAAGTGGTTGATCTATATATCTCTTTACATACATCTATATATCATCTATATATATATCTGGGTATAAAGAAAGAAATCATTTGTCACTTTAACATAACAGTATGTCCTGAGAAATGTGTTGTTAATTGATTTTGTTCCTATGAGACCACTGGAGACTATACTTCCATGAACTGACGTGCTTACGCCTTGTCTAGGCAACATAATATTACGGGAGCACCATTGTGTATGTGGTTCATTATTAACAGAGATGGTAAGTCTTCCATGACTTTACATATACAAAGAATTGTATCGTAAGATACTGGCTCCCGCATGCAGAGACTCTAAACTGTCCCATAATCACCCACTGACAATCTGGAAAGCCAGTACTGCCTTTTGGCAGCCTGAGATCCACACGGCCTATGGAATATGGTCTAGTCCAGTTCTGAAGTCCTGAAAACCTGCGGGATTGAAGGCAGGAGAAGATCCACACTCAGGCTCAAGCTGTCAGGCAGAGATAGGGACAGAGAGTCCACTCAGTCCTCTTCTGGCATCTGGTTCTATTCAGACACCCAGGAGATTAGAGTATGTCCCCTACACCGAGGAGATCTGTCTGCTTCACTCAGATTCAAATGCTAGTCTAGCCCACAGGCACAACTGGAAATACATGTGACCAGCTCTCTTGATCTTGGCATCCTGTGAACCAAACCAGTGTGCACACACTTTGTGCATCTAATAGAAGAAATCTACAAGTCATGGGGCAGGAGCTCTGCATGTTTTGAAGTGACAGCGTTGTGACCAATCATGTGTCGGGGGTTACTAAGTGATGATGTAACAATGGTGATTTATTACAGCACGTCTAATTGGGTCTTCATGTTTGTAAGTTTCCACAAATCCAAAGCCTTCTCTTCCTTACAAACCTCCCTTGGGTGTTCTATTTGTGTTTGCTGCTCTCTCTGAATCTCTGAAAAATCCATTTTATTCATTGTATGATACTCTAAAACGTCTGCTCAGTGCCACCTTCCCCGACCATGCACAGCATGCCACCCTGTGCTTCCTCCTCATAGTCTTGCAAATAGTCCGCGCAAATATTCATCATAACCCTATCTCAGCTGCGTTTTCCCCAACTAGGCAGGAATCCCGGAAGCACAGAATTGGTCTCTCACATCTGGTCGTCAACATGGAGCCTGAATTCGATAAAAATTTGAACAGTGTAGGTAAAAATCAATTAAGTCACCTGTCTTTCTGACAAAGATGTGTATCTCCTCCTTTGTTCTGATACTCCATTTTATTGAAAAGCTGGCCAATAAATGTCAATTCAGAATGATGGAATAATTTGCCTTTCAGTACTGCCTCTAGTAAACCTCAAGACAATTTTGAGATCTATCATTCATAGCTAACCTGCTGTGCCATGGGTGTGGCCTGAGGGGAGTAATCTTTAGGACATTTGTTTTCTCCTGCCCTCCTCCAAATGTCCTGTTCCGGTGTTTTTTTTCCCCCTCCATTTCTATTAATATATGTATGACACAGTGGTTACACTGAGCTTGAGTATTTGGTGCATGTATGTATTGTGTCAACATTACAATCCCTTCCCCGGCCCTCCTTTTGGGCTTCCTGCAGTGATCCGATGGCCCCTAACTCCCACTATCACACCCACTTGGTTCCACTGAACACCTGTGTTCTGGGTTTCTGACATTAGAGAAACCAAGCATACGATATTTAACTTTCTGTTTTTGACTCGCTTCACTAAGCATGATGGCCTCAAGTTCTGTCTCTATGGAAGAGTAGTACTCCAATGTGTACATTGACCACGATTTTTTGTATCCATTGGCCTGTTCTTGTGCAATTTGTCATCTTTCCCCAAAGTTCTATAGTGGTGAGCAGTACCATTAAATATCGTACCAAATCGGATACCATACTAAATCCTTTTTCCCCAACATGTCCATCTCTACAAAAGGACATACATTCAAAGTTTCGTTTCTCCATAGCCCTCTGACCTACCCAAGTTCAGTCTTGAAAAGGTGCACTGGGGGCTCATGGTCAGGCTATGGGGCCTCTGGGCCTCTTGACCTCTTGACGGTGTTGACCACTGCTTGACAGCAAAGCCTACCTGTAGCGTTCCCCGCTTGGTGGAAATCTGACCAAAGCTAAATTTTAGTTTAGCAATGATTACTAGCTCTAGCCTGAGTTCTTAATATTTTTATGAAGTCAAGAAACGTCTGAAAAGTCGATGGCAACAGATCTGATGGGAATAGGGATAAATCAGAGCAAACACTCATTTCTCATTTTTGCGTGTTCTGGTTTTTGTTGGTGTTTAGCAAAGAATTTTTCCCCTCTCCTTCCTCCTGTTTCCCCCGTTTCAAGGTGCTCCAAGTGGTTGTATTACATTACAACTGCCACGGCGAAAGCTGTTTTATTTTTTTTTAAATTTAAAGAAGATCTGCAAAAGGAACCAGGAAAAGGTATAAATACAAAAGTTGCCATTAATGAATGTAAGAGAGAAATATGGGCATTTGAAAACTAACCTAAAATGTCCCTAATTATGTATGCCATATGTGTACAACAATATTCATGATGTATATATGTATGTATCATAAATACAAACAGGATATAGATGTGCCTGAGACATAGCTATGTATATATGTCTACAAAAATATGTATATATATGCACACACACATGCATACATAGATGTAGATATAGATAGGTAGGTAGATACCGAAGTACGATACCATTTTTCATTCTTCTCAGGTTTTTGTTTTCTTATAAAAGCAGAATGCTAGCATGTTAATTGAATTTCTGTGTGCCTTTTTTTCAGCTTCCTTATGAAACTGAAAATCTCTTTCTTATGAGTTCCTTTTAGTTCTGTGCCTTTAGGATCCTGAGCAATTGAAAACATGATTCCCAGAATAAAGAAACTGAAATATTTTCCAAAATGAAAAATTGTTTCATCTTCCCTAAGAGTGATCATTCATTGAGCCTGTATCTGCCAAGCCGTAATCGCAAGAGCAAACGGGCCCAGGAGAAGAATTTATGGTAGTCCAATCTTGAAGAATTTAGGAATGACAAGGGAATCGATAAAATCTGGTGCTATAGGGAGAGAAGACATCACCATGTGAATAACAACACCGAGCATTCCTTCCACAGAACAGTTATTGAAAAACTTGCCGGGCAGGAGCTGTGTTGGTCAAAGTCCTGAGGGGGTGTAAGGAGCCTATAGTATAGCTACCTCTTGCATTTTTAGAACCTTCCACCACTCCGTGCCCTTTTTTTTTTTTAATACTCTGACCATTTCTTGAAGTTGACAAAGCGAAGCTGCCAATTCCTCTTAAATTATTAATTCAGCTGATCTCAAGGAAGTGAATGTTTAGGGCAAAAGCCAAACAGCAGATGATCAGAAATAGGTAATTTCAATATGGCCCCACGGAGAGTATTAGGAATTCTTTTATAGTCTGGAAGAGCCTGATGTAACCAGCTGTGGTAATTTGCCCCATTCCATGCTGAGTACTCAACTTCTGCAAATTAAATCTCTGAGCCCACCTCCTCCATCAACAAAACAGATAATATGAATGTTTTAACACATCATTTTTTAGGGGAATTCAATACCGTGATGCCAATTTATTGCCGTGCTTATTCGTGAGATACAGAAATCTAACACTCGATGAAAAATATTTATACCAGAGAAGCAAACCGTGGTCTGGGAGTGCAATCTGTCACACACCTTTTTAAAGTGTGTGTATATATATATAACACACATCTTACGGAGACACGGCCGCCCTACCCGTTTTTATCTTGTGGTTCGCTTCCTGACTACAACAGAATTAAGTATTGCACCACCCGTAGAGGAGCCAGAAGATTGTTTTAAATTTCTGAGTGGAAAACAAGTACATGACATCTGTCAAGCGTCAGCAGACAACTTGGGAAACGTCATGCTGACTCGCTACGTTAAATCACGCTGCATTGTGACACGTCATTGCCAAGCTGGGTTTAGGCTTTAAGTATGACAACAGCAAATGGTCGTTGTGTGTGATATCACCGGGGAGTGGAAAGTGTAGGCTCTGACAAATTTGATTCAGAGGCTTGCAGAAGATGGCTGTGCTCAGACGACACACACGTACCATTAGACGACAGCTAGGGTGAATTCTTGTCACGACCCTGTCATCCCAGAACTCTGTGAGGCTGAGTCAGGAGGACTGCAAGTTCAAGCTCAGCCTGGAGGACTTAGTGACTTAGGGGAACCCTGTCTCAAAATTAAAAAGGGCTCAGCATGAGAGACCTGGGCACAATCTCTTTCTTTGCAGTGCATGTGTATAATTTAAAAAAATATTTCCTAAAGTGTTTTTTTTTTCTTAAATCTGAATAAGCAGAAAGAGCCTGTCTTTTTTGAAGAGGGGTAGTATTAGGAATCAAACTGAAGACCTTGACAGCTCAAGTCCCTTTTTTGTTGCTTATAAAAACAATAAGCATGAGGGTCTTGCTCAATGTTGTCCAGGGTGGGCTCAAACTTGTGATCCTCCTGCCTCAGGCTCCCCGAGTCCTAGGATTATAGGTAGGCCAGGCCACTTGAACTCAGCTAGATCTTTCTTTTCAGCAAGAAATACCATCAAACACTACTGAGACATATATTTGCGTATCTCAACAACAAGGCACGTGCCCTCCCAAAACTTGAAAATCCCTGCAGTCGTGCGTACGCAGTTTGAAGCCAGCAACCTAACCTCGCTTGCCTCCCCATGTTAGTCAGCTTTCCGTTGCAATAATGAAGTACCTCAGGTGGGTCAATTTATAATGGAGAAAGGTTTATTTTGTCTCACAGTTTTGAAGGTTCCAGCCTATCATGGGTTGGCCGTATGGCAAGATAGCTCATCATGATGGTGATAGTGTGCTACAGAGATAGCTGTTCACCTCATGGCAGCCATATGAAGCAGGAGAGAGAGAGAGAGAGAGAGAGAGAGAGAGAGAGAGAGAGAGAGAGAGACGGAGGGGAGAGATGGAGAGATAGAGGGAAAGACAGAGAGACAGAGAGAGAGAGGGTCTCACAATAGCCATGGAAGGTAGGCTCCCAATGACTCTATACCTCCTGCTAAGCCTCACCTTTTAAAGGTTCCACCATCTATCAGTGAGGCCATGGGCTGGAGACTTAGATTTAGCACACTGGCCTTCGGGAAACAGTCTGTACTCAAATGATAGCACCACTCTTGGTAGTTTTCTGAGCACGCGTGTAATACTTCGCTTGGCTTTCAATTGTCCAAGAATGCTGTTACCTTCACAATCCTTGTGTGCGTGCCTTTTAAAAAAAAGTCTTTCTGGAAACACAGACTTCAAGAAACTGCCTCGGTAGTGCTTGGCCGCTGGGTAGTGAGCAAGGATGTATGTGGAGACGACACACCTAACACACATCTCTCCCTCGTCACCTAGGCGTTTATTTAACAAGGCTTCCCAGCCCTTGCATCTGAGTACACTTTAGTTCTCCTGAAAGTGTTCTGCCTCTCTTTTTTTCCAGCCATTTGCGTTTGCTTTTATTAGCCGCTAGGAAGAGCTCACGACTTGGTACTATTGTGCCTTCTGTTCAAAGTCTGCTTGCTTGAAGCTGGGAGCTGCTGGGTCACAGAATAATTTTCAGTGGATAAAATACAGGGTTAGCACCCCAAGTAAGTGTATTTGGGACAACATATAGTTATCCTCCTTTGTTTAAAGCTAATGGATTTCTCGGTGTTCCCCTCTTCTGCTGAGGATCATCTTAACCCTCCTCGTTTCTAATTTTCTCCCCTATGATTAATAGGCTGGTCTGGAGACCTTTTTTTCCAGAGGATACCTGACAACTCCCCGTGTACTAATCATTGCCACTTTCATTTGGCAAGATAAATAAAGGTTACTTCCATTCCAGATGCATTTTGTGATACTATGACTCTGGTTTATTTAGAGTCATGGAATAATACTAATAATTTAACTGACAAAAAAGCCCTGCAGTGATATGGATCTATTTTTATATTCACACAGAGGGGCATGGTTAATCTCAGGCCTACATAGTGCAGCAGCGCAGCGACGGTTACCTGAGGCTGTGTATGTTTTGAAAAATAAATACTCGTGGAAAATAAGTCAGGGAAGCGACTCTTCCTTCTACAGAAATGTGTGAAGTGGGCTTGCGTTTGAATCAGTAGGTGGGGTAAAAGAAGGTCCACTCTTCCCTGTAAGAAGTTCCACTCTTCCCGGTACAAATTAACGCTCATTAATTGATTCGGGACCTAAGTAGAATAGAAGTGTCAAGAGGGAGAACTTTTTTTTTGAGCAAATAGGTGTATTTTTCTTTGCTCATCAATGAGAGTGGTTTTTTGGACATTTGCATCTGGGTGTGGCTGTCTTGGATTTCCAAGATCTCAGAGGGTAAATGTGGTACGACTTCTGGGCCTCTCTCCCATTACATGAACTAAGGCCCCCCAAAAAGATACAGATAGAGATAGGGGTAGAGTGGAGATATAAGTACAGGTAGGTAGATAGATAGATAGATATCAAATAACCATAAGAGATTGGTGTCCTGTCCTATTGGTCCACCTGTTCTGGAGAACCCTGACTAGTACAGCCTTCCTCTCAGAAGCATCTCAACATGTTTCCCAGGATGGAAGCGATTTCCCTGTCCACAAACCATTTACCAATGCAGTAGCTTCTCTTTCCCTTGCTGTAGTTGCTATCAACCAGCCCTCCGCGGCCAGACCTACAGTTTCTCTTTTATTGTGGCTCCAGGAATCGAATCCCGTGTGTTCCCACTGACCTACATCCCCACCCCATTTTTAGTTTTTGGTTTTGACACATGGTCTCGCTAAATTGCTAAGGCTGGGCTCCAACTGGGGGTCTTCCCGGCTCAGCCTCCCAGAGGGCTAAGATTACAGGCCTGCTTCACCAGACTGTTGTGCATTATCTGCCCCGGAATTGAACATCCAGGAGCTCCTTGCTCTTCTGTGTCCATTTTGTGTTGATGTATATGGAGAAAAGAGACATTCCATGTTCTTTGATCAGTGCCTGTTGGTCTGGTCATCACAGACACTTTTCGAGAACGTCCAGAAAGCCTGGTGTGGGCTACAATGCTTTGGCCTTTCTGCAGTTAATTGGTCCCATCTAGCTTTGCTGGCCCACCCAGCAGCTGGCCCTTTCTTTGATGACTCTGCCACAGAATTTAATGAGCTCAACATTTTCACCCCTTTGATTTATTCCACACAGGTCTCTGATGAACGTGAGAACACTTGCGTGATCCTGGTAGTTTCAGAGATTATCAAGTACTCCTTGAGAAGCTGAGCCCACTCTTGGGTTTAGGGGGAATTTCCCCAAGTGTTTAATGCTACAAATCTAACCAACAAGCGTTATAATTTCACACCGTTTAATTGGGAAGCACCGCAGGATGGCCTCTTTTGACCTATCAGGGTATAGAATCTGTCTCTTTCTTTGGGTCAAAAGTGAAAAGTGGGGTGCTTATCACCAGCTCCCCAAGGAAAACGCTAATTAAAATAGGGAACAGGGTTCTTTCCCGGTGCGCTTTGCATTTAGATACACACAGCTTGACGCTTCCCCATAATAGCCAAAGTAATAGGGTTTAGCGAAAAGATAAGCTGTCTCCATTCACTTGTTATTTTGGATTTGTGTTCTCAGGGAATGGGAACGTACAGGCATTTGATTAAGTTAAACTGATAAGCCTGTTGTGGTAATTGCCTGGGAATGCATGCAGATAAGGGGAGAAAGGGACAGTATCCCAAGCTAAGTGGGATGTTGAACACGGGCTCTTTGGTCTCGAACAAATCAGCGATTGATCAGTTGCCAAAAACACAAAGTTTAAAAAGAGAAAAGAGACACATTTACTGTGTTGGTCACTTGTCACTGGGGCAAAATACCCAGCCACTCCGAATTTTGTAAGGGAGCTTTAAGATTTCAGTGCATAGTTGGTTGACTTCAAGCAGAAAAGGGCCTGGCAGAAGGGCTGTGCAGGGGACAGCTGCACACGTACTGGTGGCCAGGAAGCAGGCAGGGAGAAGGACACCCCCTTGTGGATCACTCTTCCACCCAGCTCCCCCCAGTCTCCATCGCCAAAAGCGCATTCTGCTGCTGAATTCATTAATTGGGGAATCCACTGATGGTAGAGCACCCACATGATCCAGTCACCACCCAGAAACAGGACAGTTTGGGGGATGGTAAGCTTTACATCTAAACCCAAACACGTGCACCAGCTCTGGTCTAAGACACATCTGGAGAAAGAGACATTGGTGATGGTGATGACGGTGCTGGTGGTTATAGGGCTGAGGAACCAATGTTGGGTAGAAGGGAATTTCAGGTCTCAATGTTTCCAAAGGCAGTGGAGTCATTCCCAAGTAAGGTAAAGTCTGTGTACGCAAAGGGATGCAATCTAAGCTCTGGGCAGAATGCTTTGAAAACTTTCTAATCAGGGCCCTGTGATCTTTCACTCTCTTCTCTGATGTCTGGTCTAAGGGGTTTCCTTGCATTTATCTTGAAGGGGCAACCTACTGTTCCTTTCATGCTGGAGCTTACTGGGACCTGTGTGAAGAACCGGGGACAACGACCTCTTACCCAAAGTCTAATTTTCTAAAAAGGACCTCTAGCTGGCATGATCCTGTGTCCACATGGCTGCGCATTTTAGATGCATCTCTGTTTCTGATGTGCTGGGCGTGTTTCAGGAAGGCTTCTGTGCATTTCAAAAGGAGAATATATCCAAGACAGCAGTATGCCCGTGCAAAAGAAGTAACGATTACACGCATCACATTTTCTTAGGGTGGCATCTCAAAAGGCAATTCTTGGCAGGAGACTTATTTTCTGTAACCTGCTTCGCGGTGGCTTCCTCCCGAATGCGAAATTGGTAGGATAATCTTAAATTCTAGGATTTCAAAAATGAGTGCAGAGCTCTCTCTCTCTCAGTCTGTCTCTGTTTTTCTTTTTCTATAGGCTTACTTATTTGGAAGTGCCTTGAAAATAAATGTGTTTTATGGCTCTGAGCTTCAGGTAGGTTTTAAAAGTCATTTCAGGATACGCGTTAGTTATGTTTGGGATCAAATCGTGATGAACAGTCCTCTCTGTCTGCGCCCTCGGGAGAAGCCCATGCTTTATGAGGTGGGTAAGAGTGACAGCAGATGTCCAGGATCAGGATGAGAAATAAAGGTGTCCAGTCACTGCAGGAAGGTGTCTTGATGGGCAATGGAGCATGGTGCTGGGTCTAGAGTCAGGGTAAATGGTGCTGTAGTCCACTCAGTTAACAACAAGAGTGGATGTAAATTAAGGATCATACCTTGGTTAAAACGCTTGGAAAGCTGTAGACAGTAGAGTAAGGCTACGATTTAATTCATACCTTTACCAATTCCCTTGTAGAGGTATCATGCTGCCAATGTTCGACTCTTATCTCTTCCATACCACTGAGCACTGGCCATCTTACAAACAGGAAGAATTTAGAAACTCATCCCTAGGGTTCCCTGTGATAATACTTTAAAACTCCTGATGCTAGACCTAATCAAACTCTCCCTGTGAACGAGCAACTTGGTCCCAGCTACCTCCTGGGCAATTGAGCTTGGATGTCCTCACTGTTATTGACATGGTACTCTCTTCAATACTGAACTTTTCTCTTTAAAATTGATTGAGAACTTCGTCTGAGTGTGACTTTCCCATTGCCTTTAATGACATCATTGATCGCCAGCCTCAGGGTCTATAAAACTTAATTTTCCTTTCCCTGGTTCCCTATATTTGATCGAGTCTCCAAATGTGTTTATTTTTCTTTATTTTTAATATTATTTTTAAGTACTGAAAGTTGAATTCAGGGAAGCTCTACTACTGAGCTACATCCATCTTTGCCCCCACTTGTTTTTTTTTTTAAGTTCTGAGAAGGGCTCAAGAAGTTCCCCAGACTGACCTCAAAAATTTGGCACTGAATCCTTAGCCTCCTCAGTAGCTGACATGTTTTTGATTTCATGCAATCGTTTCTTTTTCAACTTTGCCTCCATTTTGAACATCCTACCAACATAAATCAACACTACAATCTTCCTATCCATCATGCATGCTAACTTTAATTTTTTCTTTTCCAAATTCAGTTCTACTATACTTTGGCTCTTGAGTGTCCCCCAGAAACATTATGTATTAGAAACTGTGTTACTTGGAGGCAGACCTTGGCAGATGTTTGGGTTTTGGTACATACCCTATTGAGACTCCTGGCGCAGAGCTTTCAGGTGTGCTGATGACTTGAGAACCAGGAAGTCAGGGAGAGGCACTTACCCTGGGTGTGGCCCAACTGGTAGCTTGAATTAAGTAAGAAATAAAGGAAAAGAAATGTTGTTGCAGTTTTTTCCTGGCAGAGCACTAGAACTTTCTGTCTCTAGACATAGGGTTGCCTCCTGCCTCACCTGACTTCTGTCTGCTATGGGGTGATCAGGTCTCCATCTTCTGTGTCACCCATGGGCCTTCACCATTGCCACCTGCCCCAGGAAGAGACTGGGTGGGACCTTCTGAAATTGTGAGCCAAATAAATCTTTCCTCCCTTAAGTTGTGGATGTTGGGTATTCTGTCAGATCAACGAGAAAATAACTAAGACAAGTTCCAAAATAAGTCTTCTTATGGTACTTTATCCCCGCTTCACAACACCAAGAGATTCTCTGCCTTTAAAATAAGTAACAGAATAAAAAAGTTGGAGGACCCGAACACAGCCAACCTTTCTGAGGACTCTCCCCGGAAACTCAGCATCAACCACTGTGCTCATGTTTGACTAATAACACAAAAGCTGTACATTCTTTACCTATCATCGTGCGTATCCCTGGATCGCCTCTCTCTCTCTCTCTCTCTCTCTCTCTATCTCTCTCTCTCTCTCTCTCTGTCACTGAATAAAGCCACTTGGTAGCAGTAGGTATTCAAGGGTAGTAGGGAATGCAGATACAATCAAAGTGACTTATGCAAGTTGTCTCAGTTACTCATTCGTTGCTGGGCCACACTACCCAACACCCACAACTTCAGAGAGGAAAGATTTATCTCAGCTCACACTTTCATATAGTCTCAGTCAGTTCATGGGTGGTCAACAATGGTGGAATCACATGGCAGGGGCCTAACAGGACAAAAATTTATTCACAGCATTATATAGGAAGCCAAGTGAGCAAAGAGAGGTAGAGATAGCATATATCCTTCCAGGTCATGGCCTAATGATCTGTCTCTCCTAGGTCAAGCCCCACCGTTTCAACACTTCTGATCAGGCCCCACGTGGTTTCCCAGGTATTTCACGACATCCAAACACACAAGATTTATGGGCAACATTCTAGATCCAAACTGTAACAGTTATGTATGGAAATGTCTCCCCAAAACCCAAACATTTGCGCAGTTACTATGTGCAAATAACTTTAAGTATCTTAAAAACTAAGCCAGTTGCCTTTCTGTGGGATTATTATAAGAACTATAATGAAATCTGATAAATGTTTCCTGAGACATGAACCACATCCAATCAACAGGATGTTTGTGTTTTGTTATTTTTTAAACTAAATCCTATGAAATCATCTTCTTGTCAAAATGACAGCTAAGAAAAAACCCCACCAAAGATGATCTTTTGAAAAATAATACATCAGATGATGCTTACAAGTTTAGTGATTAGAATGATAAGCATCCCGCAAACTTGTCAAGGTTATTTTATCCTGAAACTGATCACCTCCTCTGGGTATCTATCATATGCAAATTAAAGGACCCTAAGGGGAAGACAGTTAATAAACCAGGGAGCCAATAAGCTTGGCAGATGCTTCTCTATACTGTGAAGTCTTTAAAAATAATATGAACAAGGTGACGGCTTTACTTTATAAATAAAATAGAAAAAACAAGATGGCTCAGAGGCCCACCAGTCTTAACACAGACCGTATATTTATCTCAGGGCCTCTGGGACGTTGGGTGAAATTTATACATTTGAGCAAAAATAAGTAAATAAATACATAAACAGTGAACTGTGGAAAATTATATGAAACAATTGGCTTCGTGTGTTATACAAGGGCGAAGACAGAGAGCTATGCCTTATTATGTTAGCCTGACAATTGTCTGAATTTTGAGCTGAGAAACCTTGCAGCTTTCCAGACTAATATAATCTAGTGAATTGAGGAAACTCAGATGAAAATTCCAGGAGGCAGACGTGGCAACTGGCTGCAAAGTAGAGTTCCAGACAACACGAAACATTAAAGAAAAATATCTCTAAATCTACATGGCTATCCCTCTTAATAGCAACAAGACTCAGAATTGTTGAATCTTGGAAGCAACCCCTGATACATCCATCAACAAATGAACAGATAGGCTAACTACCACGTGCTTTCTCTAATATGAGAAACCCAAAATGCAAATAAGTAAAAGAGGAAAATGAAAGACTGAAGGTGGGGAGCAGGGAGACCAATTTTGTGGAGAGGGAAAGGGAATGAGGGGAGGAGGGAGGAAGGGAAGAAAGCAGAAGGAAAGTAAGACAATCAAGATGGAATATGTACATGCACCAGCTCCTCGAGTTGAGCCGGATCCCTGTGTATCCCAAATACACACTGATAAAAACGTTTCTACAAATGTGCATGAAGCTCTGTGATAGTTACTCTTGATTGGCAATGTGATTAGTTTAGGAGACTCCTGGAGAGGTGACTGAATGGTGAGGACTCCAACCTTACCAATGGGTCCACCCATGAATGAATTCATAACTGAAAAGGAGGAGGGACCTAGATGGGGGAAGTAGGCCATCAGGGCATGACCTTGGGGCTATAACTTGTCTCTGTCCTCTTCCTCCCTTTTTCCCTTCTTACCATGGTATTTTTCCAGGCTAGTATCGCAGGATGGAAAGGTCTTGCACTAATTTGGCAATCAGATAAGGCCAGGCAGGCTTTCCCAAATATGCCAAAAAAAAGCTACCTAACCCTAACCCTAACCCTAACCCTAACCCTAATGCTACCTTTGTATTGAAGAGAGAGCTTTCAAAAATGTTTTGATGAGTTTGGAGCATAGCTCAGCAGATAGAGCCCTTGCCTAGCAAGCGCAAGGCCCTGACTTCTATTTTCCAGTACCACGTATGCTTGGTGGGTGGTACACACCTGTAATCTCAACACTTGGTAGGCTGAGGCAGGAGAACTGCAGTGTGTTGGAGGTAAGTTTGCGCTTCATAGAGAGCTCAGGACCAGTTTAGATGACAGAGTGACACCTTGTCTCAAAAGATACTTTTCTAGGATAGCAATCTTAAAAGTAAGGCACAGGTATCACTACTGGTTGTAAGCGGGGGTGGCTGTGTAGGTCTCTAATCTAAGAACTCTGGGAAGAGGACACAGGAGGGTTGGTCGCTGGAGCCCAGCTTGGACAACTTAGTGACTTAGAGAAGATATCGTTTCCAAAAAAAAAAAAAATTAGAAATGAGCTCAAGATATAGCTCAGTGTGAATGAACGGGCCTTGATCTCTGAAGGAGGAGGAGGAGGAGGAGGAGGAGGAGAGGAAGAACCACCACCAGCAGCAGCAAAAACACTGTGCAGAAAAACTAAATCATGTACTCTACAGACATACACGATGATGATTGGTCCAAGTATAAAGTTCCTGGTGGGGACATCTAAATGATCAGTCGCAGCTCATCTTGATGATGAACCAGATCAGAAAAGGCCAGAATCTTACATGGTAGCAGCAAAGAATAGAAAAAATTCTATTTCTCCTTAAGACTCAAAATTAAGTCTGTCCACATCCTAAAAGGACTGCAGGATTTATCTACATATCTCTCTGTCTCTGTTTCTGTCTCTGTCTCTACCCTCTCATATCTATTTATCTCATATCTACATCTATCATTTACGTCTGTAGTATCATGATATTTTATTTCTCCAAAAAGAATCTCATTTTCTGTCTCCCTTGAGGTCATGCCCCCTCCCCCAAGAAGTCTTTCTCTAGATTAACATGGTCCTGTAGAATCTGTCGTCGTGAAGGAAATGTGAACTGTATGAAACAGGAGCTGCAGGTGGCAAGGATGTGACATCTTCAGCTGTGTTTGTTTTATGTCACGTGGGTAACCACATACATTCCAGTGCTACCATATTGCAAAGTGCTGCCGTGGACAATTAAGGAACAGAATAAGTCGAAGTAAGAACAGGCATGCGAGTTGTCTGGAGTGTTTCAGAGCGGAGCCAGTGAGCTTCTTGGAGAAGGAGCTCCCAAGGCGACCACTTCCTGGTGGTTATCAGCCTCTGCCATCACCCAGTTCTCTGGCATTTGGGAGTGTCAGCCAAGGGCGTGTGTATTGCCCAATGCATTCCTGTGTACAGAGCAGCCCGTGCACAGAACTAGACCTCCACGCCTGTAGGATTGAGGTGAGGCAATCTGCCTTACACATAGACTACCTGAAATGTTTTGGGGGAAAGTGAAGCTCCTCCAGGGGTTTAAATCTGCCTTTTGGGATTTTTGACTTCTGTTGAGAAAAAAAAAAAACAAAAAACAAAAAAACAAAAGAAACAAGCAAACAAACAAAACCAACACTTTGGACAGATTGGTTACTGGTCTGTTTCTCTTACAACACGAAACGACACATAGTTCAACAACTGAGGAATTCTCCAAGTCCAGGAACGCATGCTTCTCAAGTTAAACGTCGCCAAGTCATTCAGCAAAGCCAGAAGAAATGCCACAGTAGACTGTTCACCGTGGTTTTGGATTAAGGATATCGAAGATGATTTTTTAATCCTACTTGGAGGATTGTCTCACACAATGTAAATTACTACCAAGGAACTTTCCGGGGCTATGCGCCTAATATTTATTAACGCTTTTCTGATAAGGCATTGGCTGAGGCTGTGTAGGCAAGGAAAAACACAGTTGATAAAATGTTATTCCAAGCTAATGAGTCCTTTACGAGTAAGGCGAAGACGTGTAGCACCACTTGGAGAAGCAAACTGAAAACCCACGTACTCCAATACAGGGGTAGCCGTTTGCATGGTTAAATTGAATGTGGCCGTAGTGTGACAATTCCACTTAATGTTTCTGTCACTTTTGTTTTTCTGATGCCCATTAAGATGAACTGTGTCCCATGTGAAAAATGCCTAGCATAAAATATTTTGGGAAAACTAATAAAGAGAGGAAACATCACATAAAAGAAAATAATTCTCTAAGAGCCAGGACCTCTGATAGAGGGGTTTTATATATACAAGATTAGCAGCTTTAACAGCAGGGAGGGTGTACTTACGTGAGCCATCAGAAACGCTTGGAACAAGAATTCATGTGAGGTCCAGATTAGCATCAAATTCTTTCTCGGTACTGAAATTTAGTTGCCTAGGGACTAAAATAAACCCCAAGCATAATTTAAATCAGAGACAAAGATGGCTCTGTGTTTGCAAAGGGAGCAGGGTTTTACCCACTACCAAGAGTCACATGACCACAGTTTCTTTTTCACCATCATAATGATATTAAATATACTTAAATCCCTCTGATGCGAAGTCAAAGGTTCAATCAACCTCTGAGAGTTACAGCTCACCACTTACTGCTGTAAACTGAGCTGCTGGGGAAGAGTTCTTAGAACAAAGCATCAACACCACCCTTTTAATTCATTTTTTTTTGAAAAATCATTTTGCAAGTAGATAAGGAGCCACGTTTCTAAAACCAAGCTTCAAGGCTTGAAGCACTTTGATTCCTCCCAACAACAATGGAGAAATCACACATTTCTTTTTCCAGGATAAATCAATTGCTTGTTGGCTATACCTTTCGGGAAATACACAAGGCATCTGGAAATCTCCAGGCGAAACGACAATGTGGAGAAGACACAGGAAGCCAAGTCTTTAATGATATTAAGGTAAAGAAATGAACAGGAAAGAGATTTTTGGGCCGATAGGGATGCTCATGCACGTTTCCTAATTTTGAATTAAAAAAAAATAAGGATTACATTCTCGAATGATTAAGATTTTACAAAGAAAAAAAGAGAGAAGACAAAGGCACCATTTTTTTTTAAATCTGGATCTTCCCAGGTACCGCATGCCAGAAAAGGTCAGAACCACCTCTGCAAGAACTAAATGAACATGGCCAGTGTGTCTTAGTTACATTTTCCTTGCTGTCATGGAATATCTGACATGCACAAAGTGGGCTGAGAGGAGTTCACTTAAGCTCACAGTTTCAGAAGGTCACAGTGCATTTACACACAGCCAGCAACAGGGGAAGCACCTGTCCCAGTGATCCGCCCCTCTGAGGTCCAGACTCACGGGTCTGCCCCGTACACATTCAGGCTCCTAATCTGCCACATGCCTGTAATCTATAATCTACCACATGCCCATAATCCACCCCTGCAGACCAGGCCCCCGTGTCCTAACAGTTCCAAGGGTAACCCATAGCATTCTAATACATGAGACTTTGGAGGGACATTTCATATCCAAAACACAATAAAGTGATTGCATAAGTTAGAACAAGTCTTTGTAAAATTGTGTTGCAAATAGGCACCAGACTGTATAAAGCCCTAGGCCCTTCCAATCAAAATTCATATTTATATGAAGCCATGCTGCAAAAAATCCAGAGCATAGTAGACCACGTAAAGACAGTCACGTGGTAAAAGTCACCAGCATATGACCTACCTGGCTTATGATCTACTCACCTAACTTATGATATGTTCATTTGAATGGATAGAAAAAAACACTTGATCACACTATTTCCCAGCATATTTTCCTATTTAATAACACACCGTAGAAGCGTTGTGGACACAAATAATTGGCCAATCTTCCCATTTTTTTAGAGGAAGAAAGCAGGAAAGAAAGCAGGACTGTACATGTGTGTTACCAGGCAAAAGCCAATAGGTGTTTTACAAAAGTGGGGACACATTCTTGAAAATTGTGGCAAAGTCATCATAGTTTCTTCTCTGGGTTGATTTTTCTACATGTCGCTCATCTTCACCTGGGGTCCCTGGGGAGACAAGACAGTTATCCTAAGAGATACGAATCTAAATGTCTCCTCCATCTTTTTACGTCTAAAGAACTATGGAACACACCTCGGGGACCTGAGAAGGCAGGAGTGGTCATGGTTTATACCGTGCTTCTGAACCCAAGCAAAATAAATCACACAGAAGTTTCAATATCACTTCATTTCTGTTCCATGGGAAACCCAAATTACGAATAACTAAAAAGGGAGATAGGAAAGATGATAAGACATAGGAAAAGTTAGATTTTATGGAGGTGGAAAGAGGATCTGTGGAGGAAAAAAAAGGAAGAGAAAAGAAAAGAAAAGAAAAAACTCCCTGGCTACTCTCTCCTTCCTGTCTGTCAGAGTGAAAAATACTCCGAACTCTAGCTTGGTGAATGAATGCGTTGATTGTGGTTACGTACAGGAGTGTTGGGGTGGGGTCCCTTGTAGGACAGTGGGTGAGCGGTTATCTACAGGGACATGGGTCACGGATGACTTTCAGGACCGTGGCTGAGGAGTCATTTGCAAGAGCACCGGTGACTCAAAGGCATGACGTCAATGAAAAGCATACGTGAAACTTCATGGAAACTTCATACAAGGTTCATGCTGGGTTCTTCTCCTCAGATCGTCTATCCTATACTGTGGGCTCACCGCCCTGAAAGGCCTAAGGGTGCAGGGGCCCAGGTAATGGTGGCTGAAACACAGCCTTTTGGAAGCAGGCCAAAAGGACAGTGCATTTTATTGACGGGACTGTATACGCCACAGAAATAAGGCTGAATTTCATAGCTCGGGCCAATGTGTTCTTCTCATGATGAAGCCATGAGTAGGGGCAGAAGAAACATTTCATCACACGTGTAAGAAGGCTGAAGAGGTTATAATTAGAAAAACAGCATAAGCCAGTGGTTCCCAACCATTTTGACACCAAAGAGTGGTTTCGTTGAAGACCATTCTCTCCAGCACCACAGAAAATAATTAAATAAGGTATGAAAGAGGACTGGACTTTATTGTGGCTTGGATCTGGGATGTCCCCCAAAAGTCTCATGCACTTGGATGTTACAGATTGTCTAAGCAACCATGTGCGGTTAGGAGATTGGGTCTGGTCTGGGGGGATGAATTACAGGCATGTAGATGGGATTACAAGCATGTGGTGGGAGTTTACCGTAACTTTCCCGCCTGGAAGAAGTAGAACACTGAGGCTGGACCAGAAGGGGTGGGTCACTGGGAGGGGATCTGACAGGATGTGTGTGCTGCTACCTTCCTCTGGGAGGACACGGGACTTGGCTTCCTGTGTGTGATGTCATGAGGAGCTGCCTCCACCTCTGCCTCTGCCATGTAATTCCACTGTTGCTGGCCGCCCCTGAGCGAACTGTGACCTTCTGAAACTGTGAGCTAAAATAAATCTTTCCTCCCTTCAAATTGTGGACATCCAGTATTGAGTCACAGCATCGATTAGATTTAATTCTTACTAATTGACTCTTTTAATCACCTACCCCTGATTTTATAGAAGTCACTTGACAATTGCCTCAGCAAGGAACATTTAGATTTTTTTCCCCC